>JAAPAO010000111.1:49010-68560 GCA_013115145.1 Perkinsus chesapeaki
TTCTGCGTATACAATGAGCCGCTCATATAATGAGATAGGTAGACAACTGCGTATACAATGAGCCGCTCATATAATGAGATAGGTAGACAACTGCGTATACAATGAGCCGCTCATATAATGAGATAGGTAGACAACTGCGTATACAATGAGTCGCTTTAGATAGGTAGACAACTGGGTATACAATGAGCTGTTTACACAATGAGATGGTTCATCCAGGTAGCGTAGCCTGA
The DNA here is from genome assembly GCA_013115145.1 of Perkinsus chesapeaki. NCBI lineage: Eukaryota > Perkinsozoa > Perkinsida > Perkinsidae > Perkinsus > Perkinsus chesapeaki. The sequence goes on from JAAPAO010000111.1 coordinate 49,241, forward strand.
GTCTCGCACGGCGGGCATAGAGGCTGCAACGAGAACGAAAAGCTATACAATATACACCATATCCCTGAAGCAATTCGCCTGGGATACCTCGATGAATAAAGGCAAAAGAATGATGGACAGAATATGCAGCTTTATATTGGGTAGTGATATCATGCTATCCTGCTTAACGGCAAAGATGCGCTTGCAACTTTCACATACACGGTATTCGGAGTACCGGCTCCAACATCCAGAAGATCACCGGGATGTGGTCCTCCGATATTCGCACATTTCGCGTGGATATCATCGTAGATCTTCATGACCTCACCGTCGGGGTATGAGACCGTAGACGGATCACCGTTACGACCAGCTTTCAACGGGAAGGGCCCAAAGGGGATCACGTTGTGAGTTTGCCCATCACGGAGACATTCAACCCTAAAGTCGACGGAGAGGGAGCTAGAGCTACTCGTGGTGGCCACGGTGATGTTCGCGGTAATGGCGAAGCCATCGGCCCTATCGCGGTGCTCATAAACACCTGCGTAAAGTTTGTCGTAAGACATTTTCAGCGTCTTCATCTTCATGAAAAAAGATATAAAAATGACATTAGTCGGGTACAAGGTGATGAAGTTGAGACCAGTAGGTATTGCGAGCTTATATCTGGGGCAGTTCTCCTCTATCTCTGCGTACCACGACTGAGGCTCCCCTTTCAGGCCAACAACTTGGAAATAGTCCATACCAATACGAGTAAGGTTCCTGGTAATTGGGTCCTTCAAGGCAAGATGGCCGTCACAGAAGATGTAGATTGAGACCTGACTTCGCTCGTTGATGGAATAACCGATTTGTAGGTTTTCTTTCTCTCTTCCATCGTAGAAGAATAGGCCAGGGCGAAGGCCATGAAACACACCACACACCAAGGTGATCCCGGTCAGAAGGAGTGAGATAATCGGGCGGTGAGCCATAACGCTTGCGGTCAGTAACCTTAATAGATTGGACTAGTATAGCTGCGCCCTGAGGACTCCTGAGGGCTCCCGGCCGCAGCTTACCGAGCTAAGGAAATAACTCACATACATCGCGTGAACTGTGATCACCACTGCGAGTCGGCCGTGCTGTGACCATTTAAGTAGTGGCGTTTTTAGGTTTGTAACATGAAGCAAATAGATCATAACAGGTGGATATTTAATCGCGACCACTTCTAACTTGCTGGGTATCACGAGGAGCAAGCTTGTGCGTGTGACGCATTTTCCGATGAAGTATCGCACATTCAGGGGCCACTGTAGAACTCTTCCCGTCCTCAGTCGATCAGCATGATGAAAATAACTTTGCAAACGAGACCCTCAGGTCCGGTGTCACCGGACCGGTGAAGTTGTTTTCCAATCGAAAATGATCACTAATGTCTCTATCGTGTCATGTATCTATTCGGAAGTGAGTTGTGCGTTTTAGCGGCGGATTGTGACCAACGGCTTCATTTGTGGGCCATCCTCCAAATGCGGCTCCCACTGTGCGGAGAACGAGCGCATCGATCCACCAATTGATAGTATCAACATGATGCTACCGTATGAGGCTGCAGGCTAAGATAGAATTGTTCCGGTGGATTCACACCTCTGAGTGAGTCACCAATTGTGAATAGTGGAAAAGACAACCGTCCGGATTCAATGCTTTGTTCGTCGCTCTAATGCTATCTTTTTCTTCCATCGAAATGCTCTACGCCTTCGGAGTTTCTACGCGATATTCTTGGGAAGGATTACTTCTACACAGGTATGTTGCACACGTGATGTATTCAAAACAAAGAACCTGCCTTCGAACTGTAACCCTGAGAACTTGGCTAGGAGGAGTCTCTTAGGCAAGTATCTTCAGACATAAAAGAACGTTCTCAGGTGACTACTGCACGGCTGGTCATTCTTGCTATTTTGCCGTGTTCGAAGCCGCGGTACGGTTACGATCAATGACTCTATAGACTTGGCGATTTGGAACCATTTAACAAACGTAGAGCTAGGCATGAATGAAACGTTCTATATCCGCAAAGATTCATCACGATTCAATGCACGTTGGTCCATCACTGCTAGGCTTGGGGTGGATGATGAGACCTAAGAAGGACAGCTTAAACCGATATTCCCAATGTGGCAACTCACTCGAAAGGCCTTGGGCCCACCTCCTCGAGAAGGGAACCGTTGCATAACTTCGGCGTCACTACGTTGGCGGAGTAGAGCCAGGAGAGGATCCATCAAAGAGGTCTCCCTACTCGACTGTCGTTCAGATATTTGCTCCTGTCAGAATTGACGTTACGAGATGGCCAAATATCTTAGACTTACCCAAACTCGGCAGATGCAGTCCGCGACATCATTGTCTTCGCCAAGAGGGGATGCCTTAAGCACTTCTACCCATTCGAGTTGGTGTCGAAGGAACCAGTCCGAAATCAAAGACCTAACGCATTTGATAAAGCCAGGGATGTACCACAAAAGCTAACGTACACTGCGGGGGTGTAGTAGGGCAGCCTCATCAAAGTGACCGCAGCTATCAACAGCAGCTCCTCGGGAGAGTGATGCCCCTCTTCTAGGAGCTGCCGCAAACCGTTGTACTCGATGAACGTCCGTGCAAGCGCTGCCGATCGTTGAACGATAAGACTAAGGGTTGAGAGTGCTAACGGTGACCTCGAGGCGAGCAAAGCCTGAGAATAAAAGATCCAGGGGCGGCACGAAGGTCGCGACTAACTTACAGATTGAATAGACGGCCAGTCAGCCTCCATGGAATCCTCGATTTTCCTGTCACTGGGGGGAGCCAAACGTAGTACAAGGGATAGGAGACCAAGGCAGAGATAACTTAAACCTGATTCAACATCTAAAGACGGGATCGGAGGGAAAGGCCGTCACCCTTCGTGGCGGTGCTCTTGCTGAGGACTTCGCGGAATACGTAAAGGAGAGGTCCATCCAGAACAGTATCGATGAGATCCTCGCATGAAGTGGAGGTCAACCGGAGCAGCAAAATCAAACATATAGTCAACCTAGAAAAAACAAAGTAACACTCTAAGCACTAATGCGCTTGTCTATACGCATGCTCAATGACACTATCAGGCAGCTCCCGGAGCTTGGATGGAGAGCATGCTTTAAGGAAGCCTCTCAACCATTCGGCTGCAACAACACCTGAGCCCAGCAGAGTGACTGAAGGCTGCGAAGTCGCCGCGGAGCTCTACCTGATGAAGATGTTGTTTGTCTGGCTATGTGCCCGTCTGATCCAAGGGCCGAGACGCTACTGGCGACGGTGGAGCGTGCGTACAAGAGAGACATAAGCCTCGACACTATCTGAGAAACGGTGAGTTTAAAGAAGGCCGGAATGGTATGATCCTACGGGGAAAATGTATGGCGACCGATTAGGTCCCCCCTCGCCGACCAGGGATAGCGATGCTTCAGCCAAAACATGCAGTGTTGGCTCCGATGAGGGAAGATAGACCACCGCCGTGTTAAGGAACTAAAGGTGAGACCAACTTGTGAAACGCGAAATGCCGAATGAGAGCGTTGTTACCCGTATAACGGAGTTCTGTAGGAGGTCGGCACCAAGGAGCACTGACTGCCGTGTGTTTTGCGCGGATAAGAGGGCCAAAGCTGGTCGATAGACTTCTTTAGTCGAGAGTGTCTGAAGGTGTTGAGGAACTGCAGTCAGTTTGCGAATCTTAACGTTACCTTGACACCCCTGAGGAGCGGCGGATCCACCTCCTCACCAGTCCGCGGAACGTCGATCTTGAAGTCTCTAATAACGTTGACAAGATATCTCTCAGGGTCACACATTCCACCAGGGAGCCGATCGGCTTCGATGGCGGAGCGCAGAGACCCCACAAGGATTGTTCGGAACTGCTCAGGTACATCCGGCGGCTGAAAAATGAAATGTGAGATTTCCTTCGCGTGGAGGCGTCATACGTCGAAGTCATCGGCTTTGCGGAGAAGTCGGCCTATCAGCGAAAGCATCAGTGGCTGCTTGTCCTTCCTGCTGAGGCCGTTGAGGAAGGTCGCCGCGACGTCTCGGAGATCCTCAACGTTGGAGTTTCCTATACAGTAGGACAGCTCGGCTGCCAGCACTTCGAGCAGCCTCCCGGCGAAGATCGGGTCGTCTCCCTCCAGAGCTATTCGCAGGGTATCGTAACGACTCGGCCACGCAAAGGAGACATAACGCAAGATGGCCGCCTTGAGGATGTCCTTGCCCGATGCCAGAAAGCCGCAGACACATTCCACAGCGAAGCTGTAGAGAGCTGCGGCCCCTGTAGCGGAGGCAGGTGGCGGGTTGTCCAGCAAGAAGAAGAGGGCGTCGAGACCGGAAAGCTCGCCAGATGAAGTATCTCCAATATGGTCCTCCCCGCCGGTCAGGAAGAGAAGGGTGAGATCGGCATCACAACGGTTAAGAGTGCTCAATGCCAGCCAGCGAGAGGCATCATTACTAATCCTGCCGAACTTCTGCAGTTTGCTAGGGCTCCACGTAACGCATCTGTCTACGTAACGTACTAGACCTTCACCATTGGGAACAACCGGGCGTTGGTCCACTTGTCGAGCGACTTCTCGAAGGAGGAGCAGCCTCGAGAGATCATTGCGGGCGTCATAGCGGCAAAGACTTGTCACGCTGCATACCGGCAATAACGAATCGTACCGCAGGATCTCGCCAGCTGAGTCGTACACAGAGCCGGAGCCAGAGGAAAGGAGAATACGGCCGAGGGCCAAGGATGCTTGCCTAGGCATAGAGGGATGAAGGGCAAAGGTAGCTCTAATGGCCTGGGGGGCTCGAGCGCACATCGCCGAGATAATGGTGAGACCAGCTCTCGTACTAGCATGGCGGCTTTGAAGTAGATGGGCAACAAGGGGAACTCCATCAGGTGTCTTGCCGAGCTCAACTTGCTTATGTGCTACCACGCAATCAGGAACGTTACGAGGGTCGCGCTCGAGGCAAGCAGCGAGTAGTTCGACCGCAGTCTCTGACAAGGCCTCGTCCTTAGAGGTAATGGCCGCAGCAACTCTAGAGAACACCGGTGACTCCAGGGTTAAGAGACACTTTGTGGCGTAGATGAAGGCGTCCATATCCTGGGAAGGGGCAAGAATCATCCGAAGGAGCCATCTGATAGATAGAAGCTGAACAGAGTCCGACGTCCTCCCACCGTGGAGTAGGAGACGGTTAACCTAAGGTCCGAAGATATCTCACAAGGCAAGGTGAAGGATACTTACCACATGGTTGGTGACCCGCATCCAAGCATCTGCCTGACCGGGGGCCCACCTTTGAGATTCCGGCAAGCGATGGAAGAGCGATATCATCAGTCTTAGTAGGGCCGCCGATACACCAGATGGCGAGATCTGAAAAGTGGACGATGACGCTTCCCACATTTACAGCAGTTCTCCTCCCTACTCCATTCTCGTGGGGCGGAACTGAAGTGAGCAGAGTCGTCTTCTGCATGATGGCCTGGAGCACAGCTCTAGCGTGGGCAGCACTATCGACTCCTCGTGGTCGAGCGTATGCCAGGCCCGTCAAACACGCAATGGTAACTCTGAGCAACATTGACGATAAGGCCAACCGGCGGCAGCAGTTGCTGGCTCACTCATTTCGCGCTAAGACGGAGTAAGGCGGAGCACCAGTAAGAACTTCGACAAGAGTAGTGCCGCCTTGCCATGATCCCACCGAGCTCTGACAATAACAAGCATACCGAGCATCGCACAGCTACTGGAGGGCTTACCTCCCCCACATCCGCGCAGGCCGATAGGATCCTCACCAGCGCCGGGGCAACCAGCAAGACACCTTCCGAGGCCTCATCGTCGTCTGCTTGCAATGAACCAGATATGGCACTTTGCCGCACCTGAGGGGGAGCTCACTCGGGCCGCAGACGCGAAGGTCTTCAGCTTACAGCTTTGAGAATCTTGCGTAAATGGTCATGCATGTTGGCAACGTTGAACCATGGATTATGGTGGTGCTCCAGCTTGTGGACAAACTGAACGATATGATGCTAGATGGTGATGATGCCAAGCGCGCAAAAAGTTACCTGTTTCACTGCAGGCTCCCCTTGGGGTAGTCTGGTGACCATACAAGTGCACATGTCTAGGATGGCCGCATATTCCAGAGAAAGGAACAATGTCACCACATGTGGCTGGCCGCCATTGGGACCATAACCAGGAGGGAAATCATAAGGGCCGCCACCTGATGATGAGGAGAAGAAGGTCGACGACTAAGCAGTGGAGGGATGACTCATCACCTCTACCGTACTGACCGGGTGCTGCTACCGCTGCTGCTGCAGCAGCTTCTGTGATGGTCGCTGTCGGATGAAAGTTCTCCGTCTTATTCAGAACAACATCCTTGTACTTGAGGCACATACTCTCACTCTGACCTTTATCAGATACCTGCACTAGGAGTTTCCCAACTGCTGCTGCTGCTGCCGACACTTCTGTTGATAAGGCCGACTTACCAGACACAGCCTAGTGATTATCTTAATGACCATGATTTGCAGGTAGTTACGTGCGGGACGATAGGGCAGGTTAGCAGCTTGAGGAGGCGGTAAAAGATTGTACTTAGTCCTGGCCAAGAAGCATCGAACCAGGCGCCAAGATGACAACAGACGTACGCGTGAGTTTCTAGTCTCTTTAGGCTGGTCCATCGGTGCAGAGGTAGCACTAGTGCTGACATTATAGAATCTAATATACGTGAAAGGACCAGACCAGGACTGGTAGAGGGGCTGGCTGCGGCCGATAAAACACAGGGTGTGACTTCATCTTGAATCTGAAGGCGGGAGCAGCATCATCATCGAGAAGCAGCAGCATCAGCAGCAGCAGGACACAGGAGCCTACGTAGCCAAGGATGTCCCAGTAGACCAGGGCCGTCCTCTCGATCTTGCTACTTTCCTCTTCCTTCCCGCCACAGCCGTACATGCCCTGATGAAGCCACCATTCACTGCAGACTGCAGCGATACGAGGATACTTACAGTGCAGGCGAAGGCAAGGAGGCGACCAGTGTCGTAGTCAGATGACCAATACTCGCTACCGAACTTGTTAGTTACGCTGCTGGCAGGCTGTCGAGCTTCCTTGGCGGGTGCGGTGGACGACGGATCTGAACAGTTCTTCAAGTGGCATGCCGGTGGCATGCTCTTGCCTGTGTGTGCCATCGTGTCCACTGTGAGCTGGGACTGTAACTTCTGCATTCTATTTTTACTAGGAGCTAATGCAGCCATCACAGCCAGTGCCATGTACAATGTCAACCGCTGCGATAGCCGCACCGGGCCAGTGGAACTGAGATAGAAGGAAAGACTGTAGGTGAACGGATAGAGGATGCCGTGCCCATTCTAGAGGGAGACTAATTATTTTATCACCGCATTAAGAGCGCCGCCTTCTGCCTAGATAGAGCCCGTATCGCAATACATGGTCACCGACGACACATGGTGACGATGGAGGAAAACTGCGAGGGAATTGTTCAAAATCTGGGTACATATTTTACTGCCCGGCGTTCAACGTAAGCTGGTATGACTAAAGTCATTTACATACTCTGCTTGCAAAACTGGCAACACACCATGTGCAGCGAAAGCGAAATATTCCAGGAGTGAGCGATAAAGAATAGTGTTATCCCGTAGAGGGCTTATTGTAATGTAGCCTCGGCTGGGAAGTTTCCAAGCCCCCCTGCAGCGAACTATGCGTCGCTCGTGTCACCAGCTGGGCGTACAACATTCGAGGTAGGCTATCAGAATGCCACTACCTTACCTGATCTCCCCGGTTGCGTCCTCTTCTGTATGATCGGTGACAGTCATTCCCGGTGCCAGCAGTTCTAGATCCCCCAGTACGAAGGGTACAGGAGCAGACAGCGACACTGTGGAAGCAACCGTCTGAGGAAATGAGGGAAAGGCAACAATGCTGATGAGCAGCACGATGTACTTGTGGAATGAGAGCCAAGGCGGCCTCGATCTCATCAGTGCCAGTGACCTCAATAAGAGCGAAGGCCAGAACACAGCAATCGACCAAAGTAGTCGTGATGGGTCGCACTAGGTAACTGGTAACAGGGAGTCGTGGTGTTACTAAAGGTGGATGCTGCCTACTCTGAGACTTTCTGTGGCACGCCCATCTGCCCTTGTAGCTGCTGTGTTCCCTCCAACGAGGCCAATACCGATCCTATGCCGGTGCACAGAGACTTAGCCAGACCCAGGCGCCCTGGAAATGAGTACCGATTATAGCGCGTGCGCAGGGACAGTCTACCTAGCTCCCTGACTATCATTCGCGCCTCATACTGGCCACGATCTGCAGTGGACAAGATGTCCTTTAGACACAGGCAGAGATGATACCACTCTCGCAAGAACAATCGGACCTGTTGAGAACTGAATGGGGCCAGAGACACCAGGACTGGCGGCACTCACCGCTAGGTCAGTGACCTCCTTTGTATTCTCCCTACTATCATCCTCAGATGCCTTAGCTATCCTCATAACACTGTCTCCCATCACCAGACTAATAGCTTTACCCACCAATCCGCACACCTAATTCGTTGGATGCCCTAACAGGTTCAAGCCACCGGTGCTGCCTTACAGCATGCTGGTGCAGCTTGGTTAGCTTGGACACAGTGTCGACCACTTGAATGCTGCTCTCAGACATCAGCAGGCTCCACTCGTACCTGTCACCAGAGATGGCCTCCGTAGTGCATGGTAGGCAGAGTCCTTTACTTTTCTTTCTCAAGTGTCAACAATGATTTAGCTGCCCCGGTGTTGCCTTGTTTTTCGCCCTTCTGGATCTCCTGCTCCACCGCGGCGGACTTCTGCTGAATCCAGGAGGCCAACTAACAGACAAATAATCAGTCCGTGTCTCCCACCGAATGCAAACCTACCTGCTGCGGCTGCATTGTCTCCTCTCTTGGCATCAACAGAGGTAGGAAAGGATTGGCCAGCTGAGGTGCCCAGGCCAGGACCCCGGCCCGGACCTCTGCCGGGCACTCTGAAACCAAACTGCTATGTGATGACAAGGACCGCTCGGGGGTACCTCCCGATTTTGCTTGCACCAGCCGGCCTATTATGTCGCGGTGAAGCGTCTCGAATGGCTCATCCTTAAGCTGTAATTCAGGGGAGGCGCTCCCTGTGGACGCGGTCCCTGCTGAGCCAAAAAGGGCCATACAGGAGGAAGGGATCACCACAACAACAAACTGATAGAAAAAGCGTAAAATAATAACTGCTACTGAAAACTCGAGCAATATAATTTGGTGATAATTTGAAATGGATTTGTGAATCATGTTGTTGACAATATTATTGCTGCTACTACAATCACACCTTTGACCTGTTGCATAATCTACCGGGCCGAACTTAACCTGATAAAATACAATCATCAAGCACGCCTTGAGGCTTGGACGCTTACACAGAACCACCGTCATCGAGGAGGGTAGAGTTGGGGTAGATACTTGTAAGAGGATCGAACATCCCCCAGGCTCCACCAGGGGCTGCCAATAACACTATACTGCTGGATTCGTATTCAAGCCTACGATGCTCGGCGAGGAAGCTACGCTGGATGGACGCAGGAGACAGGCCTCTGCTGGAATGAGACTCCCGACGCTGTTCGCCTATGTACCACTCGGCGCGATCTCGGTTAGTCTCCGAATGTCGTCGGTCACGACCGTCTCCACTATGCTGACTTACCGAGTAAGTTGGCTCAGCTGTCTGTCCAGCAGATTCATTCGATGACCTTATAACAGTACGTGCGCCACAGCAGGAATACCTCACCGGAACGATCGCTTCCTCAAACCCGGATCAGTTATCATCGAGGGAGGAGTCACCACACTTCCTTCTTCCCCTCCCTCATCACCAACATCGATGGCAGGCGACGGGCAACTGCTCCGATTTACCAACACGCTCAAGGCACTTCTACCGACCTCATACGTATCTTTGGGCCTCGACCAGCAGATGACAGCCTTGCCCTCTTCTCGATGAGCCTCTCCGACGCCTGTCGCTGCAATTTAACATACCTGCCGCATTCGAACCATTTCCATCAGAGGCGCTGCCGCCGCCTACTGCTGAGCCAGCTTCCTGTTCTCGACCTCCTTCTGCCGATCTCGCCCTCGGTACTGATGAGCCGTTCTCTCCCAGTCGCTGGCAGGAGCAGCGGTGCTTGCCTCCGATCGCTGCGATGAATGCTGGCACCTACTCTCGTTCCTGCATCGCTCCGCTAAGTCTGTGCCGGAATTCCTTTTCCGATTTCCTCAGTCGAGCCTCCGCCTCCTTAACTTGGTTCGATGCAGCCTCAAGCTTATCCGTCAACCGTTTCACCTTCCCTGTCAGCATTTTATTATCCGACTGAATGCGGGCCAACTTTTCCTGAATCCAAGCGTCAGCAATGGAAGAAATAAGTATTCTGGCGTGGGCCCTATTTGCATATAGCATTCGCATATAGCTTCCACACCTCAGCAGTGAGGACTACGGAGGCTTTCCTACAAGTACGAATATATATCGACACTTCGGTGGGAAGCAGTACAACAGTAAGCTCTGCAGCAAACCTTAACCCAGTGTTCAAGGCGCCTATAGGTTAAAGCTCAACGTATGGTCGAAGCCTGAAGTCTACCGCAGCTCCCTATCCAACCGACACGCTTCTATAGCCTCGAGCCCTTACTTCACTTTCCCTTCGCCTTCTGTATTCCTGCTCTCTCATCCTTAACAAAGAGTCTATTGCCCTCATAATGCTGCCGGTATCATCAAGACTCATCTGTGGCAGGCCGAGCTGATAGCACAACCATCTACCACTCCGACCATCGCCGCTGCCACTCACTCCCAGCAACATGTGGTTCATACCAGCCATTCGCTCGGTTTCCGTCAGAGCAAGGCCACCCTGAGCCGATGAGGCCTGGCGGCTGCCGCCCTCATTCCCGTCATCGCCGAATAGCTCATCCAAGGAGCCAAAGCTGAGGTCGATTGATGGTGGCGAATCTGGGCGTCGTTGAAGAGACATACAGTGAACTGCCGTGATGGTAGAATTAGGGTATATATTGAAATACAACCTGCCCCCACATGGCATTAACAACCACATCTGGATCAATTGCGAGTTTCCGCTGATGACTCTGAATCAGTATAAAGCATGTCGTGTACACTTTATCTTCGAGCTCCTCCAGTTTCCTCGGGCTACCCAAATCGAGCCTTTGTCGAACTGTCTGGAAGGAAATATACGCCACGCGAATGCCACTACTTCCTTCGACTATCTCTTCAACGCCTCCCTATGTCCTCACCAATGCTACGATGGAACTCGAGAGCGGCGGTATGAGAACAGAAACTCAAACAACAACTGCATGCTGCATAAGACTAACGAAGCCGGTTGTTTCGGGTGTAGTGGTAGCACTGAAATATCTTTTGTTGCCGCCAGCTGGGATGCTTCTTGAACTGCTTACCTGATAGCGCGACGCTGACTTGTACGAAAACTACTTATCTACCAAGTACCAGAGATATAGGGCAGGAGGTACTCGGGGAACTGTAGTGACCGGGGTGGCGGCTTCGTCAATTTCTGATAGAAAAACCGTAAATTCCCTCGAAACCCTCGAATGATACAGACCTGTTTGTGTGTCGGATTTGCCGTGCAATCAACTGCCAAAATAGGAGTAGCATGACGGTAGACTCGGTACCTAGGATTCACCTACAACCCCTTCGAAAGGGATTCTCCTACCGGCATTGATCACATCGCAGTTGCAGGGCTCCTCGGTCTCTTTTGTATCGTACCTATTTACTACTAGCAACAGCTTTAAGAGGCGACTTACTCCCATGAGCGGTGCCATCAGACCGGTGGCCCCGGATATAGCTCTACCAACATCTTTCGATCGGTGCAATAGTACAAGTGACATGGCAGAAACTTACTGAGACAGAAGGTCCGCAGAGGAGGGGAGCAACGCTGCGGCGGAAAAGGTAACCAGAAACACTCTTATTGATGAGAACATGAAAGGTATCCCAAGCTAGGCGGGCACCTTCAACACTTGGCTGGGAGGAGGACGCCTGTACCTAAGACACACGGTGGATGATACACTGCACTGTCAATAATAGCAATAACAAAGAGAATCTTTAATGAAGAAGAGACACCTCACAGCGCAAGATGAAGCCTAACATATTTTTCATGTGGAAAAATAGGCAGCAAATCAAACTTTTATCCGCCTCCACGGCAGCGATATGAGTTCGGAGCCCTAATAAATCACAAACGCCATTCCCTATCAAGATGACTCATAAATCCTAATACGAAATATGCTCCCAGCGAGAACTAGGATTTACGGTCACGAGATGTCCCTTTATGAACACCCTGATCCTGAGTGTCATTGCTACGACGACTATTCTAGTAACTTCCAGTCTATTGCACGGATACGAAGTGAAGTTACCATATTGAAAGATGCAACTAAGAAGCATATATTTTTGACACACCAGATGACTGTACTGCCCGTCAATTCACAACAAGGCGTTGGTGAGTCAGAATGCGTCGCGCTATGGGGGGACTAAATTGTATACGACGATGGCCTACGATAGAGCATCATCAAACGCACTACCTGACAAAAACACTACACAGAAAAGGTTGAACCTTTTGGCAACAACTAGACTGTTACGTGTGCGCTCATACCCCCTTTGGCTTACATTCGCCAAAGCCGAGAGATACTCCGTCCCTCTCACAGCGACCTTTAATAGTAACCTTATCACCATCTTCGAGGAATACACCTGAATATACGACACTGCCCTTGCCAAAATGGTAGGAATACTATGGCTTACGTTCCCCACTTTTGCCAACTTTGATCTTCTTCTGGCCAGCCCAGGAGAGCTCAAGCATGGAGCCGAACGAATCGGGACTAGGGCCTAGAGACCGAACACTCGGCCGAGCTATAGCCAGGGATGTGAAATGCCCCGTCCAAAACAGAGAAAAAGTATAAGTTCGGGAGCCTGCTGCTGCCAGTGTTTTCGACACAACTTTCGAAGTGCATTTTCTTAGTTTCTATTACTGGAGCCCTTCATTAGCATAAAGGCCCCCTTGGCTTTCACCATTATACTACTATAGGTAGTCGCTAGTAGCGAGTCACTACTATAACAATTGTGTACATGAAGCTTTGGTAAATCACAGGTTGTGGTTCTTGAAAAAGTGGCCTGTTTTTACCGTTATTAAGAAAGGAACCGAAGAGCGGCCATCTACTACGCAAGCGAAAGGGAGACCGGGAATGTAGCGATCTAATGCTCACCACTGATCGTGCCAGAGCCCATGAGATCTCCAGGTCTAACGTTGCAGCCATTAACAGTATGGTGGACTAGCTGCTGTTCCATCGACCAATACCTTATGGTACAAAGATCATTAAGTTTACAAAGGAACGGTATGGCTACATGTGCTTTAAATTTGACTTGCATATGCGCTCACCATTCAAATCCACAGTAAGATCAATATCGATCTGTGGCTTGGAATCTTCCGAGTGCGCAAGATACCTAATTACCATCTCATCACATAACACTAGCGTGTCTACGGTAATGGCTGAGGGACTTGTGCCTTCGTCAAAGGCACCCTAAAGGGCTCCAATGCCTCCCATGTTACAATCCATGGGCTTATAGTCGTACCTAAAAACATGCCCATGTGTATAGCACTAATAATATATAAAATATGTAGGTATCAAAGTAATTACGATATTAATGACTATATAGTAACCTTAGACATAACATTAGTTCAACGACTTGCCACGATTCCACTTCTGCATTCAATACCGCTCCATCTTCACCCCATTCCCTTACATCATGCCTATTGTACTTTCATTTAGCTATCGTATTTTTCCTACCTATCAAGATTTTCTACATAATTTTTATTTCCTGCTTACGAAAGTTTATAGTTCATGTGAGAAGTCAAACACTCAATGTCGCCACCCACCATCACCTCACCAAAGTTCTTGCCGAGGAATGGCCCCAATGGAACGTACTCCCATTGTTGTATATCTCTCGATGACCAATCGTTCATCAGTACAACCCCGAATATATGCCTGACCACCAACGACCCTACACCGTGAGCAACCTAACCTCACGCTTCCTTACTCGCTGGCCTTGGACAAAGGAATAGACTCTCCCAGCTGAGTAGCTGAAAAAAGGCGCGCGATACCGGTCTCCTGGGGGTCCGAAAGCGAATGACAGGAATAGCGCATGAAAGAGCCTTACGAAAGCTACACTATCCTATCATTTAATGATAAAAAAGTGACACAAAAGAAATTCCAAAAAAGGCTTTTTTGAAATTTCTAGGAAAAATTTTTCCTACAGGCAAAGAGAAGAAACATAACATAAATTCCCACAGGCAACTTCCAATATTCTTCTATGAGCTCCTGGCATGTAGGCTACATTCACTATCCGCCAGCTGGTGCCAGCAATGAGTTAATGTCTTCGAGAATTAGGCAATTACCCTTTCCTCCGACAAAAAAGGCCATCTCTAGTTCGATGTCCATTCGAGTACTTGGTCCGAAGGTAGGTGCTGGGTCATTAGGGCCCTTCCTTTGACCACACGGACGGGTTATAGGAGTACCTGAGAGCCAACTGCGGCAAGAGGGCCTTCTGGAAGACTCAGGATAAAACGTCCTCATGAAATAGCGCCGCGAACCGGATAACGAGTTAGTCTATATCAACTAACACCACTGGCTGGATGATATATTAACAACCAATACGCCCAGCAATGGTTATTATCCAACCTACTTAGTGATGCCCAAAGTATCTTACCACTAACAACAACACTGCTAGCTCTTCCATGATACCCAACAGGAAGATGCTTCCAGTTAGGCAGTAGAGGCTCCTGACTAGGTCGAAACATCTTACCAACATTAGTAGCATGCTCCTCTGAGGAGTAAAAATCGGTATAGTCGCCGATGTCACCTGATGAGCAATGAAAGCACGTGTTATCTATCGACAAGTACACCGGCCAAGGAGGCCAGAACTCTCCTGTCAGTATCCCTCACACCCACTGTCACCCCGATACAGTCCCCATCAAGTACCTAGCGGTCCTAGCCTCCAGCCGAGCCCTACAGTCTATCCATCAGATTTAAACAAAGGCGTTTTCACAGCAGCCAAACGAGAGCTGGAATGCCATGAATTTGTGACGATAGCTATTGATTTCCTATTCCGTCTAATGCTTCCTCAATTGCCTCTACTCATCATACAAAGGCAACAACCGGCAGCAAACTCGCCGCAATCACTTCACTTCCACTCGGTAGTGTAACAACAGCCGAGCTCTACTACTCAATCAGCAACCGACCGCCGCCTTACATGGTAGCAACATCTCCACATTAGACATATCCGTCAGAGCTTCTCCCAAAAGGCCTTCAGTATCGTACTTCAAAGATTCCGGATGATCATCCGAAAGATACCTCTGTATCGTGGCTCTCACCTGGACGACCACATCACCACATTCGACAGCGGAGGCAGCATCAGCTTCACTTACCTTGCTCCAGTCCGACTTATCCATTCCCATAAACTCATTCAAAGTTGTGTTTCCAAAGCACTCAGGGAGCTTCTTCTTACTTGCCAAGACCTACCCTCCGTAACCATGACCATGACCAACACCCGCCCAAAGGAGCTCCTCAAAGGCCGCAGGCCGGAGATATAATATCAAGTTTGAGAACATGTTAAAGAAGAAATAACAAACACATCCCCCCTTCGTCAAAATTTTATGCTTTCCACGACTCCCTGACACCCCCTTTATTACCGATAGATCCAGTATCTTATCTCCAATAGCAGTTCCTAACCGCAAGCCTCCAATACCACACCAGCCCTCCCACCTTACCGATCCTAGGCCTTCCTCCCGAAGAGCCTCGAAAAACTCCATAAGGCAAATTGTGTATGGTGAAGTCCGTCGCGAAGACTTCAGGGAAAATGAACTTCGGTAAGGGCCGCAGTCCCGCAGGTGCTGTCATTATGAAGTACTGGCCCAAGCGTTTATTATACAGACTTAACGCAATACAGCATCAGTAGTATATCGACAATACGACAGTGTCATGTAATTAATAACGCCAAGTGGCCGCGCTCTACTCATAGTAGCATCCGAATACCATCGCAGTTGCCAATAGGAACCTCTGAAAGGGAGGACGAAGTAAAGTGCCATGGCCGGGAATTCGTATGGTCGAAGGAGCCCTGGAGGGGTCAATGAGTGATAAGCCAATGACAGGTTCGCGAGATTCCTGTCGAAATTAGGTCCGTGCAAGGATTTCTCTCACTATAAAGATTCGCATACAGTTGTCATCTCAGGAGGGTGCAGTAACAGAGTCAACCAACAAAGATCTGCTCTTCAAGGCTAACCAGGTGCTCCTAGTTTCAAAATAATGCGAGAAATCCCCGTTGGGAATAAAAGAATGATTCCCTTCACTTCTTTAGGACTAAAATGACCGCCATACAGTGCGATGAGGGGCATCCTAGTTCCCCTAACCGTTACTCCTATTACGCTCTGGAACGTATACGATGCCCAATTGTCCGTGGAGTCATCCCACAGGCCTTTACTGCACACTCGAATCCCCTGCCCTTCGTTCTTCGCTATCAGTACTTGTACCTTGAAGAATAAGAGAATTGCCGTAACCAGGAATTGAACCCGCGTCCCACCATGATCTTATGCCTTGGTATATTACACTCTTCCTTTACTGCATCCTTTATCTCAGCACATAGCTCCAATACCCACTGTTTAGTCTCCTCCTCACTCACATACTCACCTAAGATACGCCATAGCAACAACAGCAGCAACGCTACTCGGCAGTGCCACCTTCAAGTGGAACAACTGCTCAAAACTTAGGACACACATTCCTAACTTCAGTTTTTTTTCAGAGATATTATCGGACCTCAGGAAACCCCCGAACCGTTTTTTCTGCGAGATTCTGTTATTATTTTCTACTTGGTCGAATAACCACCCGGCCCCTTCCATAGTGGGATGCAATAACACCATATGATGTACTCCATCACACCGCGGCCCCGCACCCTCAGCCACTCCAAAAGATTACTATTGTTCAGATAATAATGACAAAATAAATCACTAAAGTTTCGCATAGCTAACCGTCAAAGTTTGCGTAAAGCTAAGTTGGACGACGACCAATGAACTGCATAGATTATTTTTATTTTCATAATACTACTAGTAGTATTATGTCAATACTACGTATTAGTTATATAATAGTATTTATGTTCATAATACTACATAGTACTTATTATTTCTCAAGGCATTGTAATTCCTATTTGCCTACTGCCATAACGGACTGTGTATACCCTACCGCATTATTAGCTGAGTACCCCTCATTAGTCTGTATTAATAAATATCATATGCATTGTGAATAGATTAGATTGTCTATATTAGTAATAGCATAACTCCTCATCCCTGCCTTCTCCCACTTACGGTCCTCTAACTTAGCCTTCATCGCCCGCTCGCAAACACCTCGAATCGTATTAGGTATAAATCTAACAACAGTCTAATGATGTCAGAAAGGTGCTGCTACTAGGTCATACCGTTGATCCTCCTTTGGTTCCATAATATAGCTGTTCTCCCACTCATAAGTCTGTCTCATACCCGCCGGAAGGGCGTCCATTATCGTAATAGACTACTGAGAACAACAGACATCCCTCAACGACAACAACAATAAGACAACTCAAATTTAACAGGCCAACCTCCACTATTCGACTTCACCGGATAATCGCGATCATTTGATGAAGCCATATATCTGATGGCTCCAGAGAGGCATTAATCGTACAAGTGGTGACAGCCGACACAACCGACACTCCAGTTTGTCCTTTACGATGTGTGCAAGCTACGAGTGTTATCCTGGATTCCATCATTATACAAAAGACAGGACACGAATTATAGTTCATCCGAAAAGAACCCGAAATCTGGGCTTCGCTCCGCTGCAAAAACTCAACCCAATTTTAAATTGAAACTAATCAAGTGTTACATATTCGTTTTAGTATACAATACCTTTACGTAGTGTCGCCAGCAGCAGGGATCTCCGTGCAATACCTAATGCACTCATCAACCTAAGATACCACTATGCAACTGTACGCATTCCGTAGTGTCTGTTTGCAGCACTTATATCCCCACTTGCCAGAGGCGAGGTCGAACCAGCTTCCCCACACGCTACTGTGATTCAGTTCAAGATCGTCCTCTAAGTACTTGGATTTCCGAAGGGCCCTCTCCACGCCTAAGTTGTGGGAAATATGGTATTATTATTTTCCAAACTCCTACCCTTGGTAACAGAGCCATCAACAGGATCATATTCGACATAAGTCTCTTGCTCAGCATTTAGCACCTAAACCCATGTACACACATAAAGTCGATTTATGGGCAATCGAGTATGGAGAATCCAATAGGAAAGGAACCCAGCTCGAAATTGGTGTTGCTCGTCGATATTCCTGCCCGTCCAGACCGCGCATTCCCGAATGTGGCGTACTGTATCCTCAGACAGCAAACTGTCCAACGACATCCCCATGCTACTATTCAGTACTAATAATATACCGTGGTGTTCTCGGTAACAAAAACAATACGACGATCTTATTACCGCCCTAGGGTACACACGGAGTCACCTAGCCTCTCACAAAAGAGCTCCTCGGGGATAAAAAGGTGTTCCCATCGCTTATAAGATAGGATGCAAATTTCAGTGGAAAATATGTTCTGCCTAGACTGCTGCCAAAAGGAAGCATCCCATGCATTCCTCCTGGACCTAGCATCTCATGTTCCACTATGACTCCCTGCCAAGGGTACATAGCCCATTGGGCTGAGCTCAGCACATCGTAAGGAGTTCTAAGGCACTGTAGAGCTTCCTAGGGGCGCCTCAGGAAGCCTTAGCAGCTAACAGAATCTTCACCTTCAATAGCACGGAAATCTAGACTCGGTCAGCGTCCTTACATTTTCCGGTATATGAAGATGCTCCTCGCCGCCGTATTTTTCAATAACCTTTTTCTTCTCGTCACTCTGTACATCCTTCGACCGACTCTTAAACCTAATCCAACCTCATTAGTATCTTTCAGTAATTAACCTAGATATTACTCTTTATACATATGCTCCGTCAAGGTAGGATTCGCCACATCATGAATGCTCATTCCTTCCTTATATGCTTCCCTACAAAAAGACGAGGAACGTCACAGATCCACCCTCGCAGAAGTCTCTCCTTAGTGCGAAGATAAAACAGAAATTTCAACACTGAATATCTTTCTAGTGCGAAGATAAAACAGAAACTTCAACACTGAATATCTTTCTAGTGCGAAGATAAAACAGAAACTTCAACACTGAATATCTTTCTAGTGCGAAGATAAAACAGAAACTTCAACACTGAATATCTTTCTAGTGCGAAGATAAAACAGAAACTTCAACACTGAATATCTTTCTAGTGCGAAGATAAAACAGAAACTTCAACACTGAATATCTTTCTAGTGCGAAGAGT
>JAAPAO010000112.1:0-26451 GCA_013115145.1 Perkinsus chesapeaki
CCATTTTCATCCTCAGACTCGATCTACATCACATTCAGATCGGCGCTGGACAATTTTTTTGACCAGACTGTATTGACTAATAATAATAAATAATTAATAGGTTACATTAGAGATTGTTAAATACTTTCAAGGAAGGTTTGTATCATCAGATGAACATATGAAGGATAAAGGAGGTAAATAATATATAAGTATGTATATTATTATGTGTATTATAGGTCATAGAACAGCAACATCTAATAGTTCAACATTAATAGAAGAATTAGGATCAGTAACCCATTTATTTAGTGATAAGACTGGTACATTAACTGAGAACCTGATGATATTTACAAGTAGTAGTAGCCTATATAGAAGGAAAGGGATATGATGATACTAATAATAATAGGTGCTTATATCATGGGTAATGGTGGTGCAGATTCATTATTATTAAATAAGTATCATACTAATGGTTAATAATATTGTTATAAAATTGTTATAATAATCGTTTATTAGATCCTAACCCTGATAAACATGTTAGTGCTGAATTCGATACTGATACCTTTAAAAAGGCTGTTATGAAGTAATACTGCGGCCGGTATATTATGTATATATACATTATGATATTAGTAATAACAAGGAGGATAAGGAAGATGGTATATTGTTATTACTTGGTTTATGTCTATGCCATTCAGTACTTATTAAAGATACATCATCATCCACAATAACAAGCTCTACTACTACTATAGGATCTGAATCATTGTAATAATATAGTAATACTACTATATTATTATTATCAGGTATGATGCATCATCACCAGATGAATTAGCTCTAGTGGCTGGTGCACGACATTTAGGATTTGAGTTCATATCTAGGCCTACTCCAGATACGATAAGGATTAAATTAACAAATGAATTCGCTAAAGAGGTAGTACTTATTATTAATGACAGTAATAATAGTATTATAAAAGGTTATTAATATTAATGATGATATTATTGATGTTGAACTATTAGAGGTTCTAGAGTTTGATAATGATCGTAAAAGGATGAGTGTATTAATAAAGATACTTACTCATAATAAGTAGTAACTCATTATTTATTAATAGCATATTTCATAATTCATATCAGGTATGGTAGTATATCACACCCATTAGATGGTAGGACATTATTACTCATTAAAGGTGCTGATTCTAGTATGATAGAGGTATCTGAAGGTAAAGAAGGAGGTAGTAGAATAAGGGTTATATAATAGCAGGTAGCAGTAAAGTAGTTAGTATCTTATTATTATTAGGTAGCAATGATGAATTAGAAGGTGTATTAGATGTGTTAGCAGCTGATGGTTTAAGGACTTTAGTTTATGGTATTAGAGATTTAACTAATGATAATATATTTATAGAGGGATGGAGAAAAGATTATAATAATATAAGGGGAATGATAGGAGGAAATGATAAAGATAAAGCATTAAGGGAATGTATTAATAATATAGAAAGGGATATACATATAGTAGGATGTACTGGTATAGAAGATAAATTACAGGTAGGGATATATAGGGATATATATTAATAATAATAATTATTATTAGGATTATGTATCTGAAACTATATCAGATCTACAAGAGGCTGGTATTAAAATATGGGTATTAACTGGTGATAAAATAGAGACTGCTATTAATATAGCGTAATAATGTATATATTAATAATAAATAATAGTAGTAAGGTTAGGTATAGTAGTAAACTATTATATGATACTGTATTAAACGAGGTTATTACAACAACTAATATTAATAGTATTGATAAAACATTAAATAGATTATCATCATTTATAAGACGTATTAATAATGGTACTTGTACTGCTATATATAATAAAGGAAGGTAATATAGTATATACTGTACTATGTTATATAATAATAGATCATCCATGGCAACACTTGATTGGGATGATTTAGCAGAAGTAAAGCTAGCCAAACAAGGGTTATTATCTTCAGTATCATCCATTGATAATACCAGTCAAGTCACTCCCGTAATAATATATATATTATATCATTACCAATCATATCATAGACTATATCATCATTAAATAGTGTTGATAAAGAGAAGGTTGATGATGAGGAGACTGGTAGAAGTGTGATGAGGTCATGGTCATGTTATTATTCATCATCAACCCCTATTATTAAATGTACATCCGTAGCTATAACTATATCGGGTGAAAGTCTAGCTATTGTACTTAAAGATAAGTAAGGTAAGATAATAATATATAGTTATATATGACAATATCAGATCACTTCGGAAAAAGTTCTTTAAATTTGCATTAACACATTGTATTACTATAATAGCATGTCGTGTATCACCAAGACAGAAGGCTCAAGTAGTAAGGTAGTAATATAATTAATATAGGGTATATATTAATAAGGAGTATTTAGATGGAGTAGTAGTTATCTACCATATAATACTATGTTAGCTATTGGTGATGGTGCTAATGATGTTGGTATGATAGTAGCTGCTGATGTTGGTGTAATAATATAATGTATATTAATGTTGTATACATAATAATTATTAGGTTGGTATAAATGGTAAAGAAGGTGCTCAAGCATCACGATCAGCCGATTACGCTATACCACAATTTCATTATCTACGTCGTTTATTATTCTTACATGGTCGTGAAGCTCTAAGGAAGAATTCTATATTTATATATTATACAGTTTTTAAAAATGTTGCCTTCTCATTACCAGCATTTATATTAGGATTTATATCACAATTTTCTGGTAGTAGTATATATGATCCTATACTTAAACAAGGTTATAATATAATATTTACATTATTACCAATATTATTATATGGTATATTTGATAGACAATTACCAAGTAATATATTATCACAATGCCCTTATCTTTATCTATGGCCTGGTATATCATTCAAGAATATATATCGTAATAAAATACTATCTACACGCATTAAATTCTCACCAAGTAACTTATATGGTAATAAACAATTATTAATATGGTTAATAGCAGCAGCATGGGTCAGTATATTATCAATTATACCATCAATAATATATCTATATAATACACCATTACAATCAAATGGTAATTCAACACCATCACTTGATGCAATAGGATCATCAATTATATACCTACATATATTAATATTATCTAATGGTATTGTTTATATATTATCTAATATAACTTATTGTTTTACACATATTGCTATAATAGGTGGTATAATAGCATATATTATATCATATCTAATATTAATAGTAATATAGTAATAAACAATATTTATATAATAATAATATTATTAGGTATCATCACCTTATATAGAGGATGATGATGATGAAAGCAGTTTATTATCATCCATGATAATATCTAGTAGTACTGTAGCATGCTTACTATTTGGTATAGGTAACTAATAACAGTAACTGCTGCTGCTGTATGGTATTGTTATTAGGTATAGCATTCTTACCCTTTATAATGTACAGTCATTACGGATCATTATTTAAACCAGGTAATGCACGATTAGTGAGAGAGAGGATATCATTAGGGGTAAGTAGTAGTAGTGGTATAATAATATACTCATATCATAACAGCTACCTGTACACCTATCTGATATGTCATCATATACAATTATAGAAGAAGAAGAGCAAGAAGATGGTGATAAGCTACATCATAATATTATAGGGCAAGAACAAGAAGAGCAGCTACCACAGTGGGGTAGTGGTACTGCTGATGGTGGTGGTGATGGTGATGGTTATATAATAGAATCATTACCACCACGACCACCTATTATGAAGACAGGACATGGTAAATATAATACAATAGGTGGTGATGGTGATGGATTGGTTATGGGACTGGGACGGCATGGTAGATTACCAAGTAGGTTGTTAATAGATAGTGATAATATAACAACAACTATGCCTGGCGGAGGGGCAGTGATATCATCACTAAAGGGGTTTGGTTTTGATGAGGTATCTAGAGTTGATAGAATTGGAAAGTAATATAAAGAATGGTTATCATAACTTGTTGTTGTTTTTATTGTTATCAGATATAGATCATCCATAGATATACCGTTACAAGACTATATAGAGAATAGTACAGATGAGGTGGTGGCCCCCATTGCTGAAGGTAGAGCTATGACAGTAGATGTAGATGCTACATCTATGGAACGGTTAAGACATGATAGAAATTGGTATACAAGAAGGAGTATAGGCTCATCATCATCATCAAATAGTAATAGCAACAGCAGCAAGTGAATAGCATGTAGCAGTATAAAGTAATGTCTCTATTAACCTCATCATTGTGCATGATAATAATATAACAATATTATAACCAAATAATGTCTCTATTAACAGCCTTATGCCATCATTTGTGTTAATATCAATATTCGCCTCATTATCAGCAGTTATAGGCTTATAATCGCCTTCTACACCTTCTTCTTGCTGCTGCTGCTGCTGTTCAGTCCCTAATATGGTATCATCTGCTAGATTCATCATTAATGTGGCATGTTGTTGTTATTATTATATTATAGTAGTGCATGGTGCCTCTAAAGTAGCCTTACCTAGAGATGCTGGGCTATATTGTGAATTTGATGATAACAATGCCAGACGGCTTGTTGATAAGGCTAATGCTGTATGTGCTCTTACAAGGAAGAATTATCTCTCTAAGCTTATTGTAGCTGATGATAAAACTGTATCATATAGATGTACACTAGATCGTAGTGATAGAAGTAGAACGAATCTATACATCTGTGGTGATAATCAGTTTACGTTAGATAGGTCTGATAAGGATAAGGTAGTAATATCAAAGGGGGCTAGTACTACTAGAGATGGCGGCCAACAAGGCGGAGGCGGTGGTGATGGTAGGGTTACATTAATACCAGTGATGCATGGTAGTAAACATGATTGGATTAAGGAAGTATTTGAGGCATTACCTTTGGATGATAATGCACCACAATATGTATCTGTTAATGATGGTATTGTACGTACTGGTGATGTTATTGGTTTTAATGATAATACTGGTATATATGAAGCATCAGGAGATAAGAAGGATATGATGCTTGGATTTGATAATAGACATGAAGGTGTATTGTTATTTAATAGTAGATTAAGTCAGTTTAATATCCTAACACCAGCTGATAAACTACCGTGAGAATTACCTATTATGAATATAATATTATAATAGCAGGTCCGTACCAAGAACCAGCGCCAGTAGTAGTAGCAGCAGCAGTGCTTTACTACTACGTGGACAGATGGCATCCAAGGTAGAAGAAGAGGGCAAGCCTATTAGACCTCATAACATGGAACAAGAAGGAAGAGGAGGCCAACCTACTACTGAGGATGATGAGGAGACACCATTCTCTAGGGATAATAGCGAAGATGAAGAAAGGGGCAGCATGGATAATGATAATAATGAAGTACTAGATGAAATTAATGAAGGTCAGTATTATTAGTTATTACTATTAGGATAATATCAAGGGGGGCGACGATAATGATGATGTTGTTGCTGCTGCTGATACAACTGATGAATCTGGCATGGATTATGATAGTGGTTACGAAGATGATTAAATAGAAGGTAATATATTCATATTTATAATAATAATGTATTACTGTCAGGTATTATTATGAATAACTTGTTATTGATTATATCTACCAAACATATTTATTAATAGATTTATAAAGAATAATTATTAATAAAGTATTTATCATATTGTTCATACTAAACAACTGTTTAGTATACCCATTTAAATAACATGTGTAGAAGAAGATGAATGAAATGATGTCACAACCACAACAACAAAAAGCAGTTAGTGTTTTAGTACTTTAATCATCCACCACCATCACGAAGTTGTAAAGATACTGTATGGCTACAGATGATGATGATGGTGAGGCAAATGATATCGATTAATCGGGCTAGCGCGTATTTCATTTCCACCATCACCGTCTGTTTGGGGGTGGGGGGATATGAACTGCTGCTGCTGCTGTCATGATGATGGGATATGCTCTGAGCAGTTGAATGGCAGTGTATTGTTGTTGCAGTTTTTGGTAGTTGTTGTGGTATATATACTTATTGTCATAATGAATGATGACTTACTGCAATTTACTGCTACTAGTAATAATAGCACATCAATAGGACAACAGCAAGAAGAAGAACATAGTACACCAATAGTAACATCATCATCATCAGTATCTAATCCATCATCTAATGTATGGATGTAATAATATTATAATATTAATATATATTATAGGTTACACCAATGTCAACTACAGCTGTACCTCCTCCTCCACCACCACCAGTAGTTAATGATGATGATAGTCAACAGCCGCAAGATGTCGCTGCCCCAGTAGATAGTGTTATAGTAGAGGAGGAGACTGCAACTAGAGCTGTTACTGTTGTAAATAAGGATAGGGTAGTAATGAGGGTATAGGGGGTAGGTATTATGGGTATTATTGGAGTTGTGGTTATTTAGTCGTCATCTGTTGATAGCTATATGGAAATGTCTAGGGCTGAAAATGATAAAAAGGCAGAGATAAGAGAACAAGCACAGAAGGATATTAAGTAATAGTAATAAGGTATAATATTATATAGTAATATTATAATAGGGATTTCTATGCTAATAGAGCGGTAAAAATAGAAGAAAATAAACAAGTACAAATTGAGGATGAAAAGGAATTTATTAACAAGGCACATAAGTTAGATGACCCTACTGCTACTACTAAGTAATAATAATGTGTATTATTGGTATATAGTATTATTAATGCAGTCCATGGACTGTAGTAGCTAATCATATTAACT
This sequence comes from Perkinsus chesapeaki, assembly GCA_013115145.1. Lineage (NCBI taxonomy): Eukaryota > Perkinsozoa > Perkinsida > Perkinsidae > Perkinsus > Perkinsus chesapeaki. The sequence goes on from JAAPAO010000112.1 coordinate 6,757, forward strand.
TTTATAAAGATAATACTACAGCAACAACAACAGCAGCAGTGGCCGGGGGGGCTAATGATAAAACAACAGTAAGCACTAGCACAGGGCATAAGGATATGACTACACAGAAGGACGGTGGAAATCAAATGAGGATGAAACAATTATTACAAGATTTAAGGAAGAATGGTATGATGAAGAAGGTTACTACTGCTGGTGGAGCATAGATGGCTTATTGTTGTTGTTGTGTTAATAATACTATTATTAACAAGTGTGATGATGCGTATCTAGTTACTATCGTACTTGTTGTTTAGTTAGTATAAACAATATTAAAGCAGTATTAAAGCAGATGATGGATACATTGACAGTATCATGATACCATATAAAATAATAAATACCGTATTGGCAATACCGACTTTCAGTATATTGATGTGATAAACTGAAGTCTGAGTAGCAGCAACAGCAGTATGAGCATGAAGTTGTACATGATAGTGTCGTCTGTTGTATATTTTATCATATTTTTCATCATAAAGGGGACATGTGACACAATAATTGGCTAAGTATCATTATCATCATAAGCTCAAGTAAATGGGACCTATGCTGTGATGCTTGCCAATTAAGGTAGCTTCCAGAACCTTCACTAGCTACTCCTTCAGGCTTACCGCTCCGATATTGTTTTATTGTTTAATCAGTATCATCCTATTTATAAATGGTTGTTGTTGTAATCCCTATCCTATCCCTATTACTATCATCTACTATAGCATATGCTACTCTTACCTCTAGTAGTGCTAGAATGCTGCTTACTACTACTAGGTTCTGTAATAATGATTTAATGGGTAGTAATGCTCATGCCGTCCCGTGTGGTGTATCAGCAGCTGCTGGTACTGAAGGTCTAACGTTACCAGGTATGGATGATGGTTATATTACTACTCGTGAAGATGTTATTATAGCCAATGATGGTCAAGTAACAGTTAAAGCATTACCTAATCATCCTTATCAATATTTTATGGATATACAAACTCCTAATCATTTAAGAGTTAAACAATTATTCATGAATGAAGCCTTTGTATTAAAGGATGATTATATTGATGATGATACTGTTGGTGTTGATACATCATCAATAGGTAGTAATACTATGGAAGATGATGGTTGGGTTCATGTAGGTATTGTTGATGGTATTGGTGATAAATATAATAAAGTTAATAAATGGGTTAAGAAAGGTGTTGAAGGGGTTGATCCTTCTAGTGGTATGAACTATACAGCTTTATATATGACTGGTATTGCACCAGATACCTGGACACTTTATGAAGCTGATGATACACCTTTAGTAATGGTTGTTAGTAATAGTTTTAAGAATGATAGAGTATTCCAATTATCTACATTCACACACTTTACTAAACTACAAAATGGTATAACTGTTGATGAGGCTGAAAGTACCATGGACTCAATTTATCATGTAAAACAACAACAACATCGTAAGCTACAACCTAATGATGATAGTAGTTCCATCACACCTCCTCCTACAGTAGATGTTGATATGATATCATCAGACTATCTACCGGAGGCATCTCGTGCTTACTTTCAGACTGTTGATTCTAATGATATTGATTGGATGACAATGCCCTATCATGATAATAGTAACCTTCGTCGTCAATCTTCTTCTTCTTCCTCCACCTTTGAGGGTATTGATTATTTTACTATTCCTAAAGGTTCTGCGGCTGATATATATTTCCATGCCAACACTAGAACCTCCTCCTCCCTAGTAGCTGCTGTTGTTGATAGTACTAATAAGCAACCACAGTTCCAATGGGAGTATCCTACTACTTGTATGGGTAATATAAATGATAAATATTGTTTACATGCTGATGCTAATGCAACTACTGAATATATGTCAGTTGATGGTGGTGTTATATTTAGAGACCCTAAGATACCATCATATCAATCACATTTGGATATAGGTGTTGTAATGAGTGGTCAAAAAGATCCTATAGTAATTGATTTACATGCTCAGGCTGATGGTTGTGCTGATGTATTCCAATATGGGGCTTCGGATGACGATGATGTTAAGATTATTATTAATCTATGTATGTCGGGTAACTTTGAAGGTGATTCACTTATTAAATCGGATAATAGAACCTTCGAAGCTGATATCGATGCCAAGGCTACATTCTCATTTGCTATACCACATTTTACTACAATAACAACCCCTATATCATCTACTATAGCATGTACTGCTGGACCTAATTATGATATAGGTGTTCTTGGTAACCTTGGTACTGGTGTTGATCTTAAATTTACAGGTGGTGGTATTATGTTAGATCTTAAGGGAAGTACTGTTGATAACCTTCCTAAGAAATGGCAGTTTAATTCTGGTGTAACTGTTGATGGATGGGTTAGTGTTCTAGCCTATAAACATAAATGGTCACATCGTTGGGTAATGTGGCAGACCGGACCTGAGAATATGTAATTTATATTACAAATCATAATAATAATACTAGATGCTCTTCTTTAGTATTTATCTATTCGTTATTGTTGGCTTTAAAGTCACTTTGCTCCTCCTATTTTGGTCCCTTATTTGGACCTTATATGTTTTATCTTCGTCTATAGAAGATTCCCATCCCTTTTCCCCATACCTCATTCCTTATCTACTATTTATATTGTGTTGTTTGTTAAGTTAGTAATACTAATAACACCATCACTTATATACATATAGATAACAGCAATAACAACATCATTGACATGACAACAACCATATAACAACATCTATTATTATCAAATTATCCTCTATCATTCCTGAAATGTATTATAATGATACCATGCAGCAGCAGCAGCACAAGCTACTAGCTTACATCAAGTGTTCCTCCTCTTCCTCCTCCGCCTCATTATCCTGGTTTTTAGTAGTACCACCAATAAAGGTTATTACCGTAGATGCGGCAAGTAGGACGAATAATATCTAAACATAAGAACAGCCGTAGTAGGGATAGGTTATTAATAATGTTGTTGTTGTTGTTACCCATGATGCTGCACAGAACCATTGAACCATTTCCCCTATCTCCCAGCTTAATTGAGCATTCAGTCTGCACCATAGTCCATCCTAAAATATATAGTGCTATTGTAGTTGTTATTAATAGTAGTAGTAGATTACTCCTTGATCAAAGAATGGAGTATCAGACATACAATATTCCCATTCTTCAAGCTGTTGAGCTGTCTCTGGTTCCCTAGCTAATCGTATCATCTCACGAAATGTCTAATAATATTACATAACCACCCCCATCAACAGCAATGCCACCACTTACCTGGAATTCATCACAATATGGTCTAATAAACATCTTAGTAGCCTTCTCATATCCACCACCACGGCATTCACCTTTATTATAGCTTACGGCAAATGATTTAAATAAATCATCAACAAGTTGTTGAGCATAACGATCTCTAGATGGTACTAGAGTTATCTCAGCACGATCAAGTCTAAGCTTATAAAAGGTAATAGATAAATGACATAGGCTAATAGCAATACCCAACCACCATACAGTCATAACAGCAGATAAACCACCATTAATAAAGCGTAGGGGGCCAACATCTTTATTCATAGCAGCAAATGCTATACCAGAGCTACAGACCATAAGGGCTAATACACTGCTAACAATGCCCGAATCAACATGGGCAATACCAAAGAAATCATAATATAAAGGATTATAGCTTATCCAACCAAGAGTAGCCATAAGAGCTATACTAAATAGGATAATTATACCATTAATACCCATTAATATAGGACCAAATACACCATTAAGATAAGGGGCAGATGGGGGCATTGTTTAATATATTAAAACCTGTATAAAAGGCTACGGAAATACCCTAAAAACGGATATGGAAATACAACAACAAAATGCGCTGTTAATAAAGCGCACGCCGAAAAATAGAAGAACGCAAAGTCGTGTCACCACTTCTGTGTGTATAATGGCGGCGGAGGCGGGGGCAGTTCCTCTCGTATTACCTGGACGTAGCTATGATAGAGCTGGGCAATTAGGTAGTATGGTAGTAGGGTTAATAATAGGGAATAATAGGTGAGGGGTCCTATGGGGCCGTATTAACGGTATATGAGACTGATACTGGTATTGAATATGCAGCTAAGAGATTTGAGGTAATTAATATCCATTATAATTAAATATATTATTAGTTAAATGAAGATGATGGTTGTACTATGAGTAATGGTGCTATTATAGAAGTGTCCTATTTAAGTGCTATTAGATCAGCTAATATTGAAGGCATAATATGTTTAGTAATAATAATAAGGTTTGTTATTATAATAATATAAGATTAGGAGGATATATGTGAATTAACTGAGGAAGGTGAGAATATATTATGTGCTGTATTACCTAAATATACATGTAATTTAGAGGATGCTATTAAAGGTAATATCCCTTATTATTATTATTATTATACCATCGTCCTATTGTGGTCAGGTGTAGCACTTACATCAAACCGTATAAGGTTATCAATAGCTTTAACTATCCTAGAGACATTATCAATATTACATGATAATGGTGTTGTACATAGGGATATCAAAAGTGCTAATATTATGTTAACAGATGATCTAAGTCCAGTAATAATAAGGACCGTATAGTATTATTTATATTATTATAAGGTACTTATAGACTTCTCATTAGCTAAATATATGCCTAATGTTACCGATACCACTACACATACTACTACTACTACTTCACTACCAAATAGTATGGGTAAACATACAGTATCAGTAGGCACTCCTACGTATATGGCACCTGAACTAGTTGAAGCAGCAGCTAATGGTAATGCAATAAGGTATAATATATTGGATATCATTGATATATTAATGATGGATATAGTTACGATAATAGAGTTGATAGCTGGTCTATTGGTGTAGTATTATTAGAATTATTCACTGGTAAGGCTAATAGAGTATATAGGAGGATATAGTAATAGAGTAGGTAAAGTAATAGAGGAATGTAAAGATAAAGCTGCATTTAAAATGATAGCTGATACTAAATCACGTATGTCTGATAAACCAGTACCATCTATTATTAAAGCATTATTAGAAGTAGTAATGTGATAAGGTGGTGAGGTAAAGTATACCTAGGTGGACCCTATACATAGGATAAGATGTAAAGAGGCATATACAAGGTTAATAGAGTGTAGTAATAATAAGGAGAATAAACAACAACATAGTAATAGGGGACAATTTGAGTTGAATCATTTACGGTATTATTATGATGATTATCAGCGATGATGGTAGATGATAAAAGAATTGTTAACTGTTTTGGTAACTATACAGTAGCACCTCCAAAGAAGGGAAGTGTACAAGATTTGGACGTGTTAAAGGAAATAAGAAGGTTTTATCATTTATTAGAGATGAGTAATCCAACAACTATTAAAGCAGCTATGTAAGTTGGTTACATCATAAAGAGGAGGAGGATGAGGAGGGTTACTATAGGTACTTTAACTCCCTATTCAACCAGTCAACCAACAAACATAGTAACATACCAGCGCCTTTACCATTACATTTAATATTGTTATCACAGAAAATCTATGAGCCTCAATCATTAGGTAGGAAGGAAGCATCAACTGAGGGGAGAAGGGAGCGGCTTATGGTTATAGATTTGGTGACCATTGATGAATTTGATGATAATGACCCTAACCTACAGGACTTTGATATAGATGAGTATATGGCAGATGAAGTTAATATAATGAAGGCTGCTAACTGGTATTAAATTATGTATCCTGGGTATTGGATATGTAATAATAGGTGTTGTCTAGTAGTACCAGTATCATCTAAAGAAGAGGGGGATAGTCTTATTGGGAATACTGTAAGGAAACATAAAGCACTTAAAGGTAAAAGGAAAAGGAAGGAGGAAAAACAAGCAGAAAAGAGGAAACAAAGAAGGGAAGCGGTTAAGGAGGATGGAAGATCTGACGATGATGACGAGGATAGTGATTGGTATGAATAATTAACAAATACATGACTCAATCATTTCTATTTATGATATGTTGGATTTAGTTTGTGTATTGGTATTGAATGTTTTAAGTGATGATGTTCAGTACTATTATTGAGTAAACATTTCATTTCCCATGAGATCATCATCACCATTCACTTTAATGCTAACACTTATTCTTCCATTAGTTCTTATGGCTGAACCAGAACGTCAGGTTGTCGAACCTAGGATGAAAGTTGGAGGGTAATTAGTGATAAGCATAATAATAATATTAACAAGTATTATCGTAATACTTTTAGATTCACTGATAGAGTCCAAGTATCAAATGAATGTAGCCGTACTACTGGACAGGAAGCTGCATCTAATGTAGATGCGTAAGTATACCAATAACTAGTATTATGGTTGTTATGTATTATTTAATAGGACCCTCTGTCTTGGGGCATCTAAGGAACAATCTATACTTGATTCAGTTAAAGGACAAGTTGTTGAGATACTTCAGAAACAAGGGTATTCAGCTCAACTATTAATAATATCGTATTAGCAGCAATCGGTTCAGTTACAATGGTATTGTAAAGAACTTTGAGTTAAAGCTGGTTGACTATGCCACTCAAGTGGTTGCTGGTAATAAGAGGTAATTAGTATTTGATGTGTTACTATTAAAGAGTAGGTATCAATCATGACATGCGTGTCCAGCTCATGCCTCATCGTGATGTGGTCCGTATCCGTGTATTTGAACCATTATATTCCCATGAGAACCAGAACTACGAAGTATCACAGTTAGAGTTTGTTGGAAAGGTTAATGATGATGGAAAATATGAAGAGACGGAGAGAGCCATTCGTGATGATTTGCTTTAAATATGATGCCCCATCATTACCTCATTTGATTGTTATTACTTCATTATTGATAGACCCAGATTTTTGCCAGACTATTAAGTGTTGTTGAGTATTTCTAGTGATGGGGGGGCTGTTGGTAATAAGCAATAATAGTGTTGGTATAAATGCATTGTGAAGGTGCAGTGTCACAAAGTGAATGTCAACTTGTTTTCGTATATGGTACACTTAAAAGAGGATTTTATAATTGGGATAAATACTTAAAACCCGAACAAGGGGCTAAATTTATTGGTAGGATTATCGGCATTCATTCCAAGGATGATCTGTTTTAGCAACTGCCGTAACTATTAACAAATATCCATTGATTGTTGAGAAGAAATACGGTATACCATTCCTTATAAATAAAGAAGGTAAAGGGCATCATATAGAAGGGTAAGAAGAAGGGTCGTAGAATGTCTTAATATTGATGGCTTTATGATGTTAGTGAAGTATTCAGTGTTACACCTGAGTGCTTGAAGGCTTTAGATCAACTTGAAGGTTATCCTAATTGGTATGATAGACATTTAATATCTGTGAAGTGTAGCGATGGTCCACAAGTCCAGAAGGTATTGGTTTATATGCGTAACTTGGTAAAGAGCCCTATGGATTGGGAGAAGGAAGAGGAGGGGGATCTATACCAGTCTTATACTCTTCAACTTCATAAACAGTTTTATGTAGCTGGACTTGCCGAAAGGGCATGAGTAGCTCTTGAAGGTATGCGGTGGTTAGTGACATGCTGCTCCTGTTTCATTGTTTAATTTGTTAATGACTTTGGTTAATAACATTGTTATGGCTATAAACACAATGCTTTATTTGATAATATTTGTTATTATTATCAGCAACATTAGACATGTATTGACCCGTTCAATAATAATACATGACATGATCTATTACTTTATACTGCATTATTAGACACTCAAGGTTGTTGTAGTTAACATGACTAATGATACTAGTTATCAAAAGTGATAAGTGAATAAGTATCATTAGAATATGTCACCAGTCATATAAGTGCTACCAAAGTCGAGGAACTCTGCCAACCAATGAAGTATAAATTCAGTTGCTATTGTTGTCAAACCAACAAGTAAGAAGAATGCCAGTATTACTGCCACAAACGTGCCTCTTCCTAAACAAGGACAAGTATGAGTAGTATGTCGTATTCTCAGTAATGTCGTAACATCTTACTAACACCACAGAATGTATATATTGCACCAATAAGAAATAACAGTACCACAGCACCTGTATAGATATGATATTATTATTATTATCATTAAATTGTTGCTGACTGTACTTGCTCCAAGGACAAAGTCTGTATAAGTATCGATGAGCCTCATTATCTTACTCTATAAATATATTAATGTATTAATGAAGTTATGTGTTGTTATTATTACTTTTGTAAATAAACCTGATATATCAAAAGGCAACTTAATGGATAAACCATCCATATCAACATTATCCATTATATTAATAACAACAACTGTTATACTATTAACATCATAATCATCATCATTTACCCAACACTAAAGACACTATCATCATTATAACATAATAATATTACATGCTCATATCAATAACAACAACAGTGGTACTATAAAACAACAACAACAACAAGACACAGTTGAATATCAACTACTTTATACTTTATATAGGATGTTTTTCATCATATGCATCAGATTCCAAGAAGAATGCAATTATACCAAACTTCTCTTTAATAGCACCCTTTAGCCTATCCCACACTTCTGGTACTGCATCATCAGTTATATATGATATACCAGCTATAATAAAAATAAATAATAATATCATAGTAAAGAAGGTAGCTGTACCTAATCACTACAATCATTCTTGTTGTGGTGTTTATGAGGCTTACGGGCTCCAAAGCAAGCTGCAATTAATAGGATACTAAAAAAGGTAATGACAGAACCTAAAATAATATTATTATTGCTACGGTTATATTATATTATTATTACCAACACCGAACAACCATCCGGCATAACTAATCATCACATTCCTCCACCATTCCTACAACGAACATTACATCATTTAAAGTTAGGCTAGTTGAGGGAAATACGGTATGAGTTATTATTAACCTACATCTCTTATCCATCCATGTTCAATGAACTGTGATAGAGTAAACCCATCAAATACCCATATCCAGAATGAATTAATAGGCCCCGCCATAATAATACTAAATTAACAATAATTACTATTAACACCACCACTATTAAGAGTATTATAGAGAAGGAGTATAATCCTTTATTATTATTGCATGCCATCATCAGCTTCAACGCCAACATCAACACCACCATCATTTGAACCATCTTTTGCTTGTTTAGCTGCTTTAATAAACTTTCTAAAATTATTAACTATTGCTTGAACTGAATTAACTGGATCCAACAATACTGCCCATGGACCAGTAGAGACCTTCGCCAAGTTAAACTTATATTGGAAGTCTTCAAGTATTCTTTTAGCATAATAAGTTGCACCCAAAAACATAAATAATATGGACCAAAACATAAGTACAGCTACCCATTCTAGAAGGGAGGAAGTAATGTTAACTTATATGCCACTTACTTAGTCCAAAGAACTTGTAAACTCCACAGAGGAAAATAATAAATAGTAAGCTACCTGAACATGGTGTAGTGGGATAATATATGATGATAATGAAGTTACCAAATCCTGTCATAAACTTAGGCCATTTGAAGAAGAATCCTATAAGCCAACTCTGACATAATATAATATTACGAGTTGAAGGAAATATGGTATAATTACATCATCTATCATTTTTCTTAGCTTCAATTGTTTAGCTCTATCAATCCTCTGGAATATCCATGATAATGATTTAAAATATATCTAACTCTAACATTTACTATAATCTCCTTAATATTATAATTACCTTCTTATCTTTAGTATCTATTGTAAATCCACCATATAGTCTTGCATATTTAACATAAGGTAAGGAGTATACCGTTCTCTGATGATAGATAATATTAATTCATACAACATTCCCCCTACCTTAAATGCCTTCCCTCCTTGCTTTGTTGTTTCCTTCCATATTTTATTCCATATGTTTTCAAAAAAGTTAAGTCTCCTCCTCGGTACCTCATAATCATCACTTACTTCTTCTTCTTCTTCTTGTTGGTTATAATAATCCCTATAATCAGGTATTTCTATATAAAAAGGGTTATTATCCTAAATGTCATTATAATACCTAATATATAGGTATATATTACTACATTAATTATATAGTCGTTGCTAATATAGTCAACTCTATCTAATATATCTAATGCTATAAATACCACCAATAATGATGGTAGTACTATCAAAATCATTAACAAGTAAAACAACAACGACAACTGACGAGAAGGAGGATCTCAATAATCTAACCAACACTTGCTTACCTTGCATTTCCTCAACTTATCCGCTCTTGCTGTTGTAGTGGTTGTTGTTGTTGTTATGAATGTTAGTGGTCCTGTATTCACCTTAAGATCTCGTGATACATTATCATCAATTAATGATATTATATTATATAATAATACAATAGTAACTGCTAGTAATGATGGTTATATACGTATATGGGATATGGTAGTAATATTACCACCACACAGTAGTAGGTTACTAATATTAGGTAACGAGAAGGCCTATAAGCCTATTATGTATTAATACTGGTAATACACCTATTAATAGTATAATAAATATTAATAATAGAGATATAGCAGTACAAACTAAGGCCAATTCATTATCTCTGTGGCAAGTGGAAGTAGGTAATGGCAATAGTAAAGGTAATATTATTATTAATATTATTATTAACATACACATTAGATTCATCACCTATATGGTGTACCCCTATACCTAAGGCATATACCTTCTGTAAAGCAATACTATTAAAGGATGGTCGTACAATAGCATGTCCAATAACTGAGAATGACATTGGTATATATGATGTTAATATTGGTAATTGTATTGATATATTAAGGTAATTATAATAATATTATATATCTAATAATTACACTAATAGAGCACCTACTGAAGATGGCAAAGATATAGGATCAGCTATAGCGATACGTCAACTAGATGAAAAGGAGAATAATGCCGTTGTAGTAGTATATGAATCTGGATGTAATAATAAAGGAAGGGTAGAGGGATGATAATGATAGTAATAGGTATAGCAATATTTGATATAACATCTTATGGTTACCCATGCTTAATAACATATATAGATATACCAAATCAGGCTATAGTAACATGTATGCAAGTGATTGAGAATGAGATATGGATAGGAACTTCTAATAGCTATATATTGATGATGGTAATAGTATTATATAACAATACTTATAACATAACCAAAGTAATAATATACATTATACGTTATATAACTTATATACATTATCATTAGTAGGGTAATCCTCTATTAGTAGAGCCTACTAAAGAGGCTGGTATTGGATGTATAGCAGTCCGAGATGATTTACGTCTAGGTGTTGTTGGCTTATGGGATGGTAACATATCTCTTATTGATATTAAATCACGTACTATATATAATACATATTATCTAATTTTATATAGTATTAGGTACCTTATTAGGACAGTTACCTTTATCACATGATGCTAGTGTTACTAAGGCTATATTCCTACCGGATAATCGTTTTGCTCTTGGTAGTACTGATGGACGTGTTACTATATGGAACACTTATCAACATAATAATACTAAGCAAATTCAGCAAGTTTCTTATTACTATGTTGTTGCCGAGTTCACTTTAACATATATCTTGTTATTCAGTTTTTCATAGTGTTGTTAATATGGCGGTTGGTCCCATGGCTCGGTAGGGATAAGCCTTCATGAATAATAGTAGTATTATGTTGTTAGGTTGGTTACTAGAGTAGCCTCAGTAGCAAGTAATATGATTGGTAAAGCAGTTGTTAATGCATATAAAGATGCAGCTAAACGAGCTGCCCATGCTGCTACTTTAGCGTAATAATTAATAAGTATTATTATTAATAATAATATAATAGGGCTGCTAAACGTAAAATGCCGGTAGAAGATGCACATAAAATACTTGGGGTTGATAATAATGAATTACTTAACCCAGAGGCAAGGGACATATTAGCTGAAGTAATATGCTAAGTATATATAATAACTATTGTTATATATGAAGTAATTTAGCACTATAAAAAGTTATATGAACTTAATAATCCTAATCCACCTGAGTTTTATGGTAGTCCATATATACAAAGTAGAGTAGAGCATGCTTATAAGGTAATATTAGTATTATTATTATACTGTATAATAATAGTATACTATTATTAGGTTGCCTTACAGGAGATTCAACAAAATAGTAAGAATGCTACTTCTACTACTACCACTGTTAATAACAACAAGCAATAGCAGCTGCTGCTTTACTACCATTCATCATCATCATCAACATATCCCTTCTGTTTCTTATTGTATTACTATTCAATATTATAATAATATTGTGTTAATATATATAGTAGTATATAGTTTATTATAGTACTTATAATGAGCACAATAATAACAGGTAGACCCATAGGTAGAAGTACTGATGATATAGAAGTAGGATCTAATATACAGAATGGTACATGTATACCAAATACTATACTTATAACACCTAAAGCTTATAGGGTAGTAAAAGGCTGTTATAAAGCCCCTCCTTCTTCCTTTATTTGATAGATACGGTATAATTGGGTATTTTGGATATATTTATTGTTAATGAGTATTGTTTGTACTAGTGGTGTATGGGCTGGATTCTTCTACAATAGAAGTGATGACTTGGTATGGCGTATTGCTTTAATACTAATTATTATATTCTTCCTTTCTGCTGTATTATCCTTTTTTGCACCAGTACGTCTTATATTATTACAGGATAGGATAATTATGGGATCACTTATAGCCACTTTTACTGTTCATTATATTCATATAGAAGAAGTTATGTTAGTAAGTAATCTATTGTCAATTATTATTCAATTGTCATTATTTAATAGGTTCAAAGTTGCTGTGGTGAAGATGCATTAGATGTAGCTCAACGTTACCCTTGCCGTACTTTTTTCGGCTTTCCTACCGCTTTTCCTAATTATGTTGCTATAGCTAGTACAAAGTGTACCAGTAATATAATGGTATCTACATATAATATGGATGAGCTTGTTAATGATATAAGAAGTATGATATCAAGGTCAAGAATGGTAATGAATTAATGTGTTGTTGATAATATTAATTATGTTAATTGTGTTCATTATCATTAATTACGAATAATATAATACTAGCACCATTGGTGGTACCGCAGTAAATCGGTAACAGAAGACCCCGAGGTAACGCTCCACAGAAACTCACAGAGTAGGGTCGGATTCTAGAAGGTTTTGGGGGTAAGAGGGTGGAAAGTTGGGCGAATGGAATATGAGAGGGCTGCAAGCTAAGTCAAAGCTAAGCCGCTCTCAAAGATCAGCTCACGAGGCAGTGTCCAACGTTCCCGACTCAAGATTCTTGCTTCCAACAATGCTTCAGAAGCCCTGTTTGTTTCAACCTCGATGGAACTGGTGCAACAGCAGTGATTATGTTACAGCATTCTGCTTGTGCCGCACAAGTTGTGGGCCCCACCTATTTCCTTCCTCTTTTTGGCGAAGACTTTTGGCTCGCTTTTACCTCTGCTGGCTCAATTTTCTCTCTTCCCCTCCCCCTTTCCCTCTATTCCCTTTTGTCCCTCCCTCCTTCCCTTCCCCTCCCCCTTTCCCTCTATTCCCTTTGTCTTTCCCTTCCATATATTTAATGTAGCATTGAATTCAACACTATGTGTATAATAATAATAAGGTTCTGCTTGTGCTTGTTGAAGTGTAGTATAAGGAACATAGTTAGTATAAGGAACATACATAGTATTATTATTATCATCAGTACTACCAACAATATCATCAGACATATAAAATTGTTGATTGTCAATGAAACCATCTATATTATTGTCTTGCATTGCTGCCACACCAGCACATAACCTCCAGTGAGATGCATTACTTCCTATAATTAATCCTACATTCATATATTCTACCCAATCTCTTTACTACCTAGCTTCCGCATATTATGGTTAATAGCTCCTCGATGATCCCTGTACTCAACTTCAACGGTTTCCTGCATATCTTCTGGTGCTATTGACCGTAATTCCCAATCAATAACCTATACCACCACCATTACCACCACCGTAATAACCCTAGTATCAAGCATCACTACTACTACCTCAAATAGTTCAGGATCAACTACTGAGTTCCATAAGCCAATAGTATTACCTCTTGGACGTACTGATAGGACTATACCATTCTAACAACAACAGCACAATAATACTAATATAATTAATTAATATTACCATTTTTTGTGGTGCAGTAAATAAATTACCCAATAATGCTAGAACACATGTTGAATAATAGTCCTTACTATCTGTTCTACATAACCCTTTTACTACCCAACGTCCTCCTTCCCTATTAACACCATCCATATAGACATATTAGTGATGATGCTGCTATGCTATTATTATTACTGATTCCTCTCATCTTCCCATGCTGGCTGTATACCATTTTTAAAAACCGATAAAGTACTATATTTAGGTAACTTCATCAGGTCAATAGAATTCCAAAATTGCCAGAACTGTTCAACACTCTTTATATCACCTAATATATATCCATACCAACTTTCCCTCACAAATGCCAGTCTACTACCTATCCGGACTAGGCCCCGAGAATACTCCTCGGAATCTCGTGCCCCAATAGGATGATTAGCATTATTGGACCCAGGATCATACCTAGTATATATATTGTAACTCGTTTATTAATAGTACATTGTACCAAATGGTAAATGAATCAAATAAAGGAGTACCCTTTATATTATCCTCTTCAACAACAGCAGCAGTAGCCTTAGCATTGTCCTTCTCTTCTATTAATACCTTATTATCTTCTATTACCTCATCAACTGTTGTTGGTGTATCATTTACTTCTATAATAATATACTATAATAACATCATATTATCCTTACCATCCTCTTCTATTAGTATATCTTCCTCCTCATTAGACTTATCATTTTCCTTATCTTCCTCCCCATCTATCCGATCAACTCCTTGTTGTACCTATATTGTCCATACACCCTTCCATTATAATATTCTACTTACCTGTTTCCCTCTCCTACGTCTTCTATTCTTTAATGCTTCTGGTGATGCAGGTACATGATGATGATTACTATTTGTTGTTGTTATTTGCTCTTGTTGCGGTTGGTTTTCATTATTATTATGTTCCTTAGACGACGTTGTGGTTGCTGTATTATGCGCTTCGGCAAGCCTAGATCTAGCCTTTTGTTTTGCCTATATTACCAATATTATTATTAATATATTATTAATATATACCTTTAATAATGCTACTGCCTCCCTTGCTGCAGCATTACCACTACAACATCCTAACCATGGAGGAGGTGCTGCCACTTGATATGCGACAGATGACGAAGAATCGGGATCCCTTCGACTGTAATAATAATATTCTTAATATGGTAATATATAATATATTACTAGTTAAGAACAGGAGATGGTTCAGCCTCAGAGTCACTTCGGATACAACTCCATAGGAGGTATCTAATATTAGATTCCAACACTACCATCCATCTCCTACTCCCTCCCCTTTACCTGCTCTGGGGACATAATGGTGGACTGGCACTAATACCAGAACGTCTACGTGGGCGACTAGAGCTACGACCTAATGTACGTCTATATGGTGTTATTATATATAATGTATATACTTCTTTCACGTCTAGCAGCTGCTTCTTTGATTTGTGGTTCAGTAGCTTCATCATCAGCTTCAAACTCTACAATAACAGAGTCAGGTAGGATCTAATTAATAATATCACCCTTCACTAATAACAACAACAACCTACAAATTGTCCATCAATAACATCATCCTTATTATCTTCTATGGGTTCTATTGACGTTGCTTCCATGACGTTTGGCTAATGGAAAACCACTAACACTCAACACCAGCCTATAAGGACGTTCAATAAGCAGATCTTGAAATTCATAATCGATTCCAGAACTGCTTTGTACACGCAAATTGAGATGCTAGAATCGATCCAAGATTAAACAGGGCCCCTGTTACAGGGGGTTAGTTTGGAAAAAACATTTCAAAAGAGCTAAGTCACGCATCGCTCCGCTGAACCATGTCATCTCCCTGCATTTAGGTAATATATGTTTTCATTCATATTTTGTATATAGCGCGCGCCCTGGACTGTATACCACTTGAGTTGTTGTAGGGTAGTAGATGCCTAAAGCATATCTAAGATATAAAGGAGAGGGGTCTCTAGGGGCTATAGTTAGCCAACAAGGTACTAAGGATGGTATTTCAGAGGAAAATACGGTATGAGATTAGGCAACGTGGTTGTTACTGGAAACTCCTCCTCTAGTAGTGGAAGATATATATTCTGTCCAACTAATGATAGTGTTACTATATGGGATATTAAAACACAAACTATTAAAGGTATTATGGAAATACCATTAGGTAAAGATGAATTACAAAAGAGGCCACCACAGGTAGTATTATTAGTAATATTATCATACACTGCTCCACTACATAGGTAACTGCATTATCTAATCTATATACACCTAATACAACAAGCTGGCATGATGCTAAAATAGCTGTTGGTTATAGTGATGGTGATATATTACTACCTATTGTAGTATTATTATATATGCCTTATAGGTTCTATACGTATATTCTCATATGATGATCATCAATCTAAGCCAGGATCAGTAGATGGTATATGGTCACCTGATGTATGCTTTATAGGTCATAGATCTGCAGTTAATGTACTTAAATTCTCTCGTGGTGGTTTCCAACTATGTAATTTTATAATACCATATTTCTTGCGTATAGTATATGATTGTAGGTAGTGGTGGTGCTGATAATGATGTTATAGTGTGGGATGTAGTAGCTGAGACTGGTATGTGCCGTCTTAGTGGCCATAAGGATCAAGTCACTGACCTTGTACTATCATCATCATTACTAATAGTCCATAAACCTATTATTAGGCCCTTCTACATGAGACCAATGCCCCTGATGCCTCACTGAGTTATGTTGTTAGTGTATCTAAAGATACTACTTGTAAAGTATGGAGTATTGGTACACAGATATGTGTACAAACATGTAGGATGGTGTTATATATTATAATATATATAACTGCTTTATATAGGTGGTGAATCTAGAGGTGAACTATGGTCTATAGCAACAACCACACAAGTAGTGTCTACTCATAATAATACTACTACTACTCCAAATGATAATAGTACAGTACTACTTGTTACAGGAGGTGTAGATCAAAAGCTCTATATGTAATAGTAGTTAATAGGGTATGATAATATATCGATTACCGTATTATGCTAGGTATGGTATATCAAGCTTATCATTGCTGTCTGGTGGGGGGTTAGACGCAACTGGTGATATGATGAAGTTTATTGGACCATTAGACAGGGGAAGTGGAGAGTCTGGATTAAAGAAGCGTGTTGGTATGTAATACGATGATAAACTAGAAGAAGATATACCTGGTTTGATAGGTACATTAGCATTTACATATGATGGTAGTAGGTTATTAGCCCAGGCTGTAGGAAGGACTATTGAGATATATGATATGGTAATAATAAAGGGGAGGATTAGGAAGGAGGGGATAGTATATTGAATAGTTAACTGAGAAATATCGTAAAAGAGTGCAAAGAAGAAAGAGAGAGAAGGCAGCTAAAAAACATAAGACAACAGCTGCCACAGCCACAGCAGCGGGTCCAGATGGTGTGGAGCAGCAGCAGCAGGAGGCGGCGGCGGCAGCTGAGAGTCAACAACAGGAGGATAATGGGGAGGATGGTACAAAGCCTATGAGCGCAGCAGAGTTATATAAATTAAGGGATAAGGTATGATGAATAATGGAGGTTAAGAGGTGGTGGTGGTATGATGGTATGGGTGGTATGTTTTAGTTATTACATTTACCTGGTAAAATAGGATCTATGGCGATATATAAGGATACAGTATGTGTTGGGTTATTAGATAACTCATTGCATTTGGTAGGTTACTAATAGGGATAATATAATATATATAATATAGATACCATCATTAACAAATGAATTACAAAGTGATGATGATAATAATAAAGATAGAATGAGTATAAGAGGTAAAGGCCATAGACAGGCGATTAGGTAATAATAGTGGAATAAGGCAGGGAGGGAGGGAGGGGGTATTACTATATACCCGACTATTAGGTATGTATCATTTTCACCTGATAGTAGTATGTTAATGTCATGCTCTGGTGAATCATTAAGGATATGGACAGCACAAAGCAGTAAACAATGTGTTAGACATATAGATAATACTGGATATAGTAATAACATTAGCTATTATTATTGAGTAATACAAGTGTTATTTATAGTATTATGTGGAAGATGGTATGCTGGTAATCAACATGTAGTATGTGGTACTAAGGATGGTTCATTATCATTATATGATCTACAAACAGGGGAATGTATATCACGGGTAGTAATAAGGGTTAATAAATAGGTGGTATATAATATACTTATTACTAATACATAAATACTATAACCATCTAAACCTTCAGTATTATCTCTTTAATAGGCATATTCAGCTGCATAAAGAGATCGTAGTAATAGTAGTACATATCATAGTATAGTAGTAGTAGTTATAGAGGTATATAATAATAGTAAATGATGATGTTAATATAATGATATCATTCCATTGTTGGAGTATAACCTTCTCCCTTAGACCTTGGCATCAGAGGAAAGTGCTCAGCAACCAATATATGGTATATGTGATGATCCTGATGTTGAAGGTAGTACTGCACTTTCAGTAGTATGTCTATATGTCTATATGTTAAGATAACTTCATTACTGTTGGTGCTGATAAGACATTACGGTATTATTCAACTGATATGTCTAGTATTGGTCAAGATGAATCTTCTATCCTGATAGAGGTACTATACAACATTAACAATAACAATAATATACATATTGTTATATAGGATGATAGTAAAAGGTTAACATTAAATGATGATGGTCTTTGTGTCGCACTGTCCCCTAAAGATAAAAAGAAACCAGATGCCCCTAGGTAACAGGCATGAGCTCCTCAGCTCTGGGGTGGTGGTTGTATTATTATAAATATCAGGTTTCTGGCAATAGGCTTATTAGACTCTACCATAACAGTAGTATATGCTGATACCGGTAAACAGTTCCTAACACTGTATGGTCATCAACTACCAGTAACCAGGGCTATACTATTATTATCTTAATATAACCTTATTAGGTATTAACAGTGGCATTCTCGGATGATGGTCAACTATTAGCATCTGGTTCAGCTGATAAGAATATTAAGCTTTGGCATCCTAAGTTTGGTAGGTCTCCCCCTTCTACCAAGAGTTATTGCTATTATTATATGTATTTAGGTAATTGTCTGCGTTCTCTTCGAGCACATGAATCCTCAGTAACAAGTATAACATGGTTACCTGGTACACATTATTTAGCTAGTGTTGGTAAACTAGATGGGTTATTAAAGCTATGGGACTGTGATAGGTAGTGTTATATATTATATGGTATAATAATAACGATAATGCTTATTATTAGATCTGAGGAGATTGCATCATTACCCGGTCATAATGGTGATGTATGGTCAGTGGCATGTGATGCTGATGGGGCTTTAATAGCTACTGGTGGAGCTGATAGGAGTATAAGATTATGGAAGAGAACTGATGAACAAATGTTTATAGAGGAAGTAATATACACTATAACAACAACAACTTAGAATATAAGGAGGTTTAATATACACTATAACAACAACCTAGAATATAAGGAGGTTTAATATACACTATACC
>JAAPAO010000112.1:26550-73643 GCA_013115145.1 Perkinsus chesapeaki
ACCTAGAATATAAGGAGGTTTAATATACACTATACCAACAACCTAGAATATAAGGAGGTTTAATATACACTATACCATGCATAGTCATTAGCAGCAGCAACTAGAGGCGGGGGTATAGGTGGTATTAGTAAATAGGGTGGCAGCAGCAGCTGTATTGATATGTATATTAGTGGTAGCAATCATCGTATAGTATTAATAATAATTTAGTAAATTTCGTAAATAATAGTTTAACTATTTTAAAGTAACAAGTTGTCTGTGGTGATGTTATTAGGAACAAGAGGAAGCATTAGATAGGCAGTTAGAGGAGGATGCAGCCAGGGAAGCAGCAGTAGTAACTATGGCTAGACCTACTAGACGTAATAATAATATAATAAGGTGTATTATTATATTGGATACTAGGTACAATGGATACTGTTAAATCAGCAGAGAGGCTTATGGAAGCATTGGATGAAGTTAGAGAGGCTACTATTGAAGAAGAGAAGGAGGGGGAAGAGGAGGAAAAACAACAATCTACACCAGAAGAGTCAATAAAGGTATATAATACTATTTATAGTTAGTAGGTTAGCTCATCATTTATTAGACATTAAGGATAATGGCTGCTATACCAGTAGCTGATATGCAAGAGGTTGTATTAGCACTACCTGTCACGTAATAATAATAGTATTATTATTATTTACCTACATGGTGTCTCGTAAGTGTTGTTGTTATTATTATTAGGTACTCTAAACGTCTATTATCAGTATTAGTAGAACTATTATCATTCCTATCACAATCAGTACCTAAATCACAACAAGCAGCTATTAGAGGAGGCTTACCTATTGAACTATGCTTATCTGTTGGACTTAGCCTTATACAGGCACAGGCACCATATCTAGTACATGATCCTACTAGTAGACGATTATTAGTACATCTACGTGATTTACTGTAATAAAATATATAGTGTTATTATTTAATTATAATAGTTATTAATAGGTATGATGTTGCTAGTACTGCTGTTGATGAGGCAGGTGTAGCTAGGGCAGCTGCCATAATGGCCAGGGAAGAGTAAGGCTTTGGCACGTGTTGTTATTTAGGATATGGTATTAATATAGGTTAAAGCGTAGAAGGGAGATAGGGGACCTAGATGCAGAAGATAGGGCATATAGGAAATCAAGGAGAATAGCAGGAGGAGGAGGAGCAGGCAAATGATGATGATGACAGCGATAACTACTACTAGCACTCACAGTACATATTTACCAGTTCCTTATTACAACAACAACAGCAGCGACTAGTGCCAGCTGTTAACGTCAACTTATTGTTTCCATAATGATATGTATGTATTGTTATTATTATCAAGCCGGTGGCGACGGTTGTATTATGGGATATAACATCAGGGTCACCCTGGTAGTCATTAGTAATAGCTCTTAGTTTCTGTTGTTGTTGTTATGACATCCAACACTAGTGACTTCTTTACCCAACATGGAGAGTCTCAATTCTCCCAAGGTAGTAGTATTATTATTATAACTATATATACTATTATTATATTTACTATATAGGTATAGAGGATCTTATGTTTGGTACATCTACTGTAGGAGGTAGTAATACCATGCAGAGGCCTACTGCAGGAGGAGTAGCAGGGGTAGGAGTAGGCAATAATAATAGTACTATGACAGACTTCTTGGATATAACTACTAATAAAGGGAAGACACAGGTAAGAAGTATTTATTAACGTATGTGGTGTTGTTAGTGCTATATGTTAGGAGGTGGAGCTAACACTGGATCAAAATGCATTTGGTGGAGAGAAGACCAAACATAGAATGTGGGCTGATGATTCTGATTCTGATGATGATGATATTGATCATGGTATAGATGATGGAGGGCAGGCATATACAGGTATATGGTCTAGGTATATATTAATAATAATATTATTAATAAAGGTCTACACCATAATAATCACCATCATCATCATCAAGGAAGATATATGGGCCTAGAGCCAGATGGGTTTGATCCTTCTAGGTTACCTGAACATGCTTGCCAGTAATAATAATAATACCATACTCTTACTTATTTACTATCATCATTATCTAATATTAGGTATTGTTATCTTAGTTCACCAGAATGTGTTGTAGAATGTAATGTATGTAAAAGATGGTTCTGTAACTCACATCATAATACTAGTGGTAGTCATATTATGAACCATTTAGTTCGGTAATAACACCACCACCGTCATCATTACATTATATCATACTCCTTCTTGTTCTTTTCTCCTTTAGTTCCAAGCATAAAAGTGTATGCCTACATGAAGACTCACCATTAGGTGCATCATTATTAGAATGTTACGTATGTGGCAATACTAATGTATTTGTATTAGGCTTTATACCATCTAAAACTGATAGGTATGTCAAGACGACGACAGCAACAGGCTTATGCATCGGCTTTATTATTATTGCTTCCTGTTCTTTAGTGTTGTGGTACTTATTTGTCGTGAACCATGTCTAGGGTCTAATACACTTAAAGATGATGAATGGGATGTATCTATGTGGCAGGTAATGC
The DNA here is from genome assembly GCA_013115145.1 of Perkinsus chesapeaki. Lineage (NCBI taxonomy): Eukaryota > Perkinsozoa > Perkinsida > Perkinsidae > Perkinsus > Perkinsus chesapeaki. The sequence goes on from JAAPAO010000112.1 coordinate 29,083, forward strand.
CTCTCCCCCTTTGTGTAGTATTATTATTGTTATTATAGCCATTAATAGAAGAGAGAGCATTCCTACCATGGTTGGTTAAAATACCAACACCAGAAGAGGAGGTTAAGTATACTAGACCAATAACTAATTCACAGATTAATAGATTAGAGGATTTATGGAGGGAAGGCAAGGATAGTGTAATATATAGAAACAGCAGCATAGATAGCAGTTGTTATTAGTAGTGTATTGTAGGCTACGGTACTCGATCTAGCTAAACCTGGTGCAGCTGCAGCTGAAGATGATATACCTGTTGTTAGGAATACGTAATAATATTATTTATAGTAATGAGTCATTACCTTGTATTAGTTACCCTGATGCATTTGTATATCAAAATACCTTTGGTCCATTAGTAGAGATGGAAGCTGTTTATGATAAAGAGGTGAAGGAAAGTCAAGCTAAGGTAGTACTAAATACCTTTGCTGTGCTCCTCCTCCCTCGATAATAACAGCATTAATTTAGCATGATATTAAACTAAGATGGGACCTTACTATGGGTAATAGAAGATGTGCGTATTTCCCTATATTCACTAGAGAGGAGACTGCTGGTGCTAAGTTGGTACCTGGTGATGAGATACGTCTAAAGTTGGCTGATTGGGGTACTAATAATGAGGGTTGGATAGGTGTAGGACATGTTACTAAATTAATGCAAAGTAGCGAGGAAGTATGTGTTGAATTAAGACCACAGTAAGAAGGTGAATAATAAGGTTATATTATTAATAGTTTGATATAGGTATAGTCATCAAAAGGGACCATGGGATGTTAGTAGTGGATATACTGTTGAGTTTGTATGGAAGGCAACTAGCTTTGATAGAATGCAACATGTAGTATATTAAAGATAGATTGATAAATAGATCGTTGGTATTTAGGCACTAAAGGCATTTGCTGTTGATGATACTAGTGTATCTGGTGTAATGTAAGTAATAGGATATAAAAGATGGTATATACCGCTCCTTCCTCAGATATCATATGTTATTAGGGCAGGCTATTGAAACTAATACTACTATAAGGTACTAATATAAATACTATAACTATTACTATATTAATGTAGGATACATAACCCACCTAAGAATTGGACTGCTCCTAATCTACCACAGCTAAACCATAGTCAAATACATGCCGTACAGAAGGCATTAGAGCAACCTCTTACTCTTATACAAGTAATAAAATAGGATAATATACAGGTGGACCATGTACTTATAATAATATAGGGGCCACCTGGTACTGGTAAAACAGTTACATCAGCCAGTATTATATATCATTTAGCTAGACAGAATCAAGGACAGGTACTACTAGGGATGGGAAAAGAGGGAGGAGGAGGAGGTTTACAGTTAAATACATATTTTGTATGTTGACCATATCCCTCTGACACTTATAACATTTAGCATACCTGAGCAATCGTGATGATTGTTATTACCTTTAACTAGATGGTATAGTGATACTATTATCAGGTGCTAGTAACAGCCCCATCTAATATAGCTGTAGATCAGTTAGCTGAAAAGATACATCTTACTGGCTTAAAGGTAATAATAATAACAAGCAACTTTATTATCATATGATATTATCTTACAGGTGGTACGTATCCTAGCTAAATCTAGGGAATGCCTTTATTCACCAGTAGAGTTCTTATCATTACATACTCAAATACGAAATATGAGAACACCACAAGCTAAGGAGTTTAAGAAGCTTTTTGATCTTAAAGTAGTATAATACTACTACTAATATATGGTTCAATAATCAAATCAACTTACCAATTAATTAGGATGAAGTTGGTGAGCTTACATCTAGTGATGAGAAACGTTTTAGGATTCTCAGGAGTCAGGTAGTAGGTTGTTATACTACTCTTTGGCTGTAGTAGGGAAGGGTATCTTAGGTCGAAAGGGAACTGTTAGAGAATGCTGATGTTATATGTACTACTTGTGCTGGGGCTGGTGATCCTAGACTTGGTAAATTACGTTTTAAAATGGTAATACTTCTTTTTACAATATCTGGTATGTGATATATTAATATAGGTACTAGTAGATGAAGCTACACAAGCCTGTGAACCAGAAGCATTGATACCAATATGTAATGGTGCAAAACAGGTAATAAAAATACAACTAGCCTCACTTAGTACTGCAGTCTTACTCAACTTGTTGATTAGTACAAGAGTTGAACAACATAGTTGTTGTTGATTCATCATTATTCCAAATATGTCATTAGGTCATTCTAGTTGGTGATCATAAGCAGTTGGGGCCAGTTGTGATGTGTAAGAAGGCTGCTAAGGCTGGGTTTAAACAGGTAATACTCTACTACTACTACTACTGCTGCTGTAGGAGGATGATGATGATGATATTATAACGTTGTTGTTATTTAGTCACTTTTCGAACGCCTTATTGCACTGGGTGTTCGACCTATACGTCTTGAAGTACAATATCGTATGCATCCCAGTCTTGCTGAATTCCCTAGTCAAGTAATATTGTTGACAATGGTTATCCTATGACCATCCTTTACTATTGTTATAGACCTTCTATGATGGATGCCTACAGAACGGTATTACTATGGAGGATAGGCAAGTATCTGGGGTTAAGTTCCCATGGCCTAGGGAGGAGATGCCTATGTTCTTTTATAATTCAACGGGTTAGGAGATTATTATTATAGTAATATAATAATATTATTATAATTAGGTCAAGAGGAGATATCTGCATCTGGTACATCATATTTGAATAGATCAGAGGCTATTAACATTGAAAAGATCCTTACCTACTTCCTACGTGCTGGGCTCAAGGTAAAGATACATCGATATATACAACTCTTTCCACAACTTGTTGTTCTTATTAGGGTTCACAAATAGGTGTAGTGACACCTTATGAAGGTCAAAGAGCGTAGGTTAACTCCTATTATTAGCATTTATATTAAACCATACTTGTTTAGTTATATTCAACAAGTATTACAACGTCAAACTACTCTCAGTGCTAAGTTATATGAGACTATTGAGATAGCTAGTGTTGATGCCTTCCAAGGTAATAATAATATAAGGAGATTCTATTACTTCATTTATTAGGTCGTGAAAAGGACTTTATTGTTTTATCATGTGTTCGATCCAATCAAAGAGCTGGTCTAGGTTTCCTTAATGATCCTAGACGCCTTAATGTTGCCCTTACTAGAGCTAGGTAGATTGGGGTTATTATACTATTATATAAATAGTAGTAATACCACCACTATTATCAGGTATGGTCTAGTTATATGTGGGAATGCACAAGTATTAGCTAGGGCTACTACAGTAGGTCATCAAGGAAGAGGTAATGATAATGACACGGACTACTAGTACTAAGTTAATAGTATATAGGTTCAATGCCATCGGTGTGGAATGGTCTATTATCATATATGAAGAAATATGATCTTATAGTAGAGGGACCATTATCAGCATTAAGGCAAAGTCATGTAAGTGAATAAGAAGAAGAGGAGGAGCAATACCCCTCTGGAAGCCTTTATAATGTGATATAAGTTGAATAGATACAAATAGATGAGCCTGTAGTACCAGTGGCACCATACAGAGGGGGCCCTACAGGGGGGAATAGTGGGCGTAATCAATCAGCACGTAGTTTTGCAAGGGACGCCACATTAACACAAGTATTAATGATATTATTATTGGTGATTATTATTATTATTAGGATGAGCCACCATTATTCGATAATGATTATTACAGAGGTATACCACAGAATGTACCAGCACCAGAAGCAGCTATGAGAGCACCTAATCAATACTTCCAAAGTAGTAGTAGTAATTAACCCTATAATGTTACAATGAATAATATAACCCTTAGATGATCTCACTACTACTACAGCAGCATCAGGAGGGCCCCGAGATAGAGCCCCTCGTAGTGATAGACGTAGACGTGTTGGTGGTAGTAGTAGTGCTAGTGGATACAGTGAGAGTCAGATGTCACAAGATGCTTTTGCTACACCAACACAGGGTGCATCATATGCGCCATCATCTACTATGAGTAAGTCATTAAGTTATTATTATCATACTCTTATTACTTATATTGTTCAGCTTTGAGTACACAACAATCCCAAATGAGTCAACAGACAGATGCATGGTGATAAGCATACAGGTTGAGTTGATGATGATAGGAGTAGGACTACTACAACGCGCTGTCCCTACATCACAGACCAACAGGTCAAGCAAGATCATCAACAACATCATTATTATCAACATCGATGGCTATAAGACTAGGCATGATGAGGTTGAGTAAGACATCTAGAGTTCTAATGGTATTGATAATAATAATACAGAGCTGTTGAAATAGGTGTTGTAACAATACTGTTGTTATTATTACTATTGTAAGTAGCCCTATATATTATTTATAGTATTATTATTGCTCTATAATAGTATCATAACAATGCCTAGATACTATGGCTTTGTATAATCATCATTATCATTATTACTACTAAACCGTAGATATTTCAACAGCATCATAGCTATTACCGATTCTCTTGTCGCTTGTTGTTTTTCCCTCCTCCTCCTCCTCCCGCTCATTTGGTGACATTCCTAACAGTTGAAGCATCCAACTGTTATTTCTTATAACACATAAGTGTATAACCCTTCTTCTTCTCATAATCATTATCATTACCCATATTGTTGGGTAATGGTTGTGATGGTGGTATACGTATACATGAAGTAGTACTGTACTATTTATAATACCTAAACCACTACATCACCGCCGCCAACGATCATCGTCAATAGCGTCTCCGTAACGCAGTAAGTCATTTGTGTTGTTGTCAATTTATCATCACCACTTTGATTATTAGAGGTATGCTATTAACCGAACTAAATGGTAACTTTGGTGTTCCTATGGCACTTACTAATAGCATGTATAAGCATAAGCGATAAGACGACAAGTGATTTAATGGAAAGTGCGACTAGACAAGTGTTGGATAGCTATTACTTCATATCAAGGTCTATGCCAATATTACAAAGTATGTGCCATTACTCTGAGTTATTCTATGCCAGAGAGCTTACTAATACTATACTTATAATAATATCACAAATCGATAAGTACGACGAATATGACAACATGGTACTGCGACATGAAGGGGGGCAGGTCCCTATTGGTATAGCCGGAGAGCTAGAGGCAATTCTTAAGGCTGAGTACAATAACATAGAGGAGCTGTTGGATGTTATAGTATCATTTCAAGTACATAAGTTAAATGAACGTATTAAGATGAGACCATGTCATAGTACACCATCTAATATTGATGCAGCAGCATCACTTGTAGTGCCTGAATATGCCTTTACTGATTTCATATCAATACCATTGAGATCTATTGTAAGGCCAACTAAGGAATGTTTAGCACTTAGAGCGGTAGAGGATTATACAGGGCCCAGTCCGACAGGTTACAGGGATATATCTAGGGCACATTCATTATATATGCCACCAGAACAATTACTACATGACATTTCGCGGCGAGTGAAACTATCAGGTATAGTGATAAGCATGTTAAGTGGTTATCCTAACGAGAATTATACTACTTCGTTTGATTGGTATGATCCATCAAGACGTGTACATGAGAAGTCTAATAAAGGTGAGAGTAGACATATGAATATATATTGTGATACAGATGGTAAGAATACAACATATTGTGGTGTGGTAGAACATTATTATGGTATAGGGTTTAGTGAGACATTTTATAGAGCACGAACAGATATTCACACGCAAGTGTTTAAATACACCAGATCAGCCTTTGCTAGTCTTCATCACTTCTCTCCAGACATGCTCTATATTGATCCTCGACTACATAACTGTCGATTGCTGCATGATATGGTATTGCATCATCAAGGCATCAAGACACTTTACTTACCATTCGATGCTCTAAGCGGCCCCAACAGTGATGAAGTACCACAGTGGACTACTACTTCTGGTATTGGTAACTGGAGTGAGCATTGTAGCCTTAATGGCTTATCACAACAGCTCAGTCAACTTGGTTATATACTCCATCATATAGAGTTTAGTATAGCTGTATTTGTATTGCAAGACCTGTTGGAGCACCAACCAACAACGGACCAAGATACTATGTGGCGAATGGGCTTTTACTGTCATCCACTAGCACCATACTTTGACCGTCAAGAGCGATCACCTCAAGCCTTAGACCTGTTCAATGTTGATGACTCCAGGCTACCGAGACGTAATCATCTAGCTGAGTTCCGTTGGCGTGAGAGTGCTGGTATGAGGATGATGCTTGATGAGCAGCATGCACTATGTATTGATGGTTACTGTGAATGTATACCACCAATGAGAGGACAACTGTGTGATATACGTGACGGAGATGTCACCAACATGACTATACATTATCTTACAAGCAATACGACAAGACACATTAATGACTTGTCTTTGGCGTTGATGCTGCTCTGGGAACGGTTTAATTATGCATTTGATCATCCTGTTATCATATTCTATGATACCCCTTTAACTAGAGTTCAACGTACCTCTCTTAAAGAATCATCAATAAATAGAATATGGTTTGCCCCACAGAGATACAAAGGCTTTCACGGCCTTCTTGATAGCAGCAGCAGCAGCGGGAGGAGTGGTCCATACAATAGGCCATATGATGATCCTTTGTCGATAAGCTCTAAACTGGCTGTCCATCCGAGGCCAATGGGTTATAGGCAAGTATGCCTCTTTGAATCAGGGCCAGTATTCCTACACCCATCACTCACCATATCACGATTTACCATGCGCCTTGATACCGATCAATACTTTCCTATTGATGCATCTCATGCTGATCCAGTCAAGGGAATGCTTTCTAAAGGATATCATTTCCTATTCTCGCAAGTTATACATGTTGCTGGAGGACGAGTTAACCATTTAGACGCCATTATTACTCTCTATAACGAGGCGTTCGGCCATAAAGTCCGAGATACTGCTTTCCTACAGGATGTGATGGCGAATGCAAAGGAAGATGGCATGCTAATGACAGCCAATCATCCACCATATGTATTCGATCTGGAATTCTTTGCCGGTCAAGAGTATCAACATTGGTTCAAGTTCGTATCATCCTTCGATGGCTTCCTCAACCTTGGATGGTTAGGTAATGGTGTATTCACCGCAGGTGTGGCCTTACATGCTGGTGATAGAACAGGAGTGAGTCGGGGGAGAGTCTCCGTGGCAAGCCCATGAGAACTCCATGTCAGATTTTCTCCATTCCTACCGCCCACCAAGAGCAATGTATGTGCCAACGAGATCTTCTAGGTGACAGCGTGTCACATCCAGATGAACAGTATGGTTGTGTAGCTATTCGAAAGGATGATTTGACTTTCTCTTACAACTTTCATGGTCGAGGTATAACTCTGGTGTGCCTGCTGTGTTATCCTCTATGTTAGGTCCTGCCTTGTGGGAATGCTGGCCAGAATCAGACATCCTTCATTCAAAGGAACGGTATGGCCTACGTTGTGATATATTTGATAAGACTGAGCATGGTATACCACGATGGTGGTGTCAAATGGAAGATGATAACTTCGTACCAGTTTCAAAAATACGACATTTCAATTCATAACATTATTATCATAAAGAGTTTAGTTTAGCAGTTACCGAAAATGCATCATCCAGGCGATCTGGATTGAATATATAACACAAGGACTACTTCTAATAGACTAAGTAACAAAATACACGGCATTCACCGTCCAGGCTTCTTCAATGAAAATGATATGCTCGGCCCGGCATGAGTCTTTGGACGGCCAGTAGTTCGCGCAGCGGACGCTTGCTTGGGTGACTGGCCTTCTTGCAATCGCCTAAACAACAACGATAATAATATCTAACAGAAGTTATCGTCACTTTTCCCTCTCCTGTGCTCTCCTTTGAAGCTCTTGGAGTTTCTTCTCTCTCTGAGAGTCAATTAACGTGTTTACTTGCTAACTCTAGCCTACCCTCCGTGCTTCTGCCTCGGAGTCTTTCGATGCCTTCGGAGCTCTGAAAAGCCCGTGTCTGCAAGAGCGATGAATTGCCGCCTACAATTTGCAGCCTTCATGGTCTTTGATGTCTTTCTGAAGAGCCGCTGTTTTACTCTCTTCTAACTTCCGATCGAAATCCTTTTTAATCAATACTTTCTCACTCTCCACTTCTTGCAACTGAGAACAGCCCCGATGTAAAACGCGCGCTTCCGAGTCCCGTCTAGCATCCGTTTTGCGGAGTATATATCAGCCAGTGGCTGACAGCCACTGCTTCCGATGGTTCGTCTTTTCTCTTACCATTTTAGCATGTGCTTTTACCCGGAGTTCCTCTACTGCCTTGCTAACTTCTTTTTGATATTCTGCATCCTTCAGACCATCCCTGATTCTTTTATCGATCTCATCTTCCAGCCTTATAGATGACAACAATGCCCATCCCTTCTTGAATGGCATCCTACCTTCTCTTCACTTTCCGTTCAAACCTATCGTCCCTATTTTCCCTACTAACTGAAATACTCAGCAAACTACCATCATTTAATACAATACCGCATTCGTTACCAGGCACCTGCCCTGAGCCGCTGCTGTTGAACAAACGTTGGCGTTTCCTTGTCATCTTGTCACCCTCCGCGCCGTCACTGCTGCCGTCCTTTTCCCGGCTGAAAGAACCTTGACAACAGTTCATACTGTTCTTATTGAATACTTGTGATTGCGCCTTTCTCTTGATGAATCCCTCTCTGAATCTTGAGGCATTAAATTTGCCAACTTGTAGTGGTGGGATGAAACTATCGTCAACACAAGTAACTCAAAAGTGACAGAAACAACACCACCGCCAGTATAATTAATATCAACATATCATTCACGTTGTAGGATATCCCTTTCCCTATCTAATCGTAGTATTCGATGAGCTAATAGACTGGCTTGAGGGTATAAATGAAGTCCTAATACTTGACGATGGTTATCATCTGAGTTACCCATGCAAAGCTGATAGATAGACTACTTACTGAAATCTATTATAAGAACATCTTCATCACGATTAAAGCTTTCCGGTAGTTTCGATGCTGGAGGGCAGTATTATCCATACTAGTGGCTCTGTTGTTACACTCGTCTCCTTCCACTTTATTCGCATCTTCTTCTTGTTGCTGTTTCCTTTTACCATCCTTAACTTCATCCAAAGTGGTATACTTGAATTCTAATCCAACATTGTGGTATTTAAAGGACGGTAAAAACCTCTGTATGAAGTCACTGAAGAGCAGAGGCCTTTACAGACGGCGAAGGAGGACGACAGTTGCTCACTCAGCGACACGACAGGATGTTCTAGCACGCAGCTCGAGCAGTTTGATGGACCGAAATCCGAACTCGGTGGCGAGAATAACTCGTTCGAGCCGACGGGCCGACATTTATAAAAACCTTACAGGAGCATCGAGTGCATTCGAACGGCGACGGGCAGATATGACTGATAGCGAAATTAATAACTCGGAAAGGATTATGAGGTCAGAAACGAAGGGATCGCACATGCACACGATTTAGAAAAATCGGTAACCGTCATCAGTGGAGTCGTTAACCAACCGTAACCAAAGGAATGGTGCCACACAGAAGGGATTATTGCGGAATATCCAAGCATATGCCACAGAATGGAATGCACACATTGCGGTTGATGTGAAGAGCATTGCTTTCGGGTCATGATAATACCAATACCTGAGCGCATGAATTCAATAAGTTGCTGTTTAATACTATTATCACATTTGTATTATATGTTCCTCAAATCTATGCAACAGCTCAGCCATCCAGATACCACGAATAGCTCTAAACTGTCATGAACAGTTACACTTCCATTGAAGGAGGAGGGAGTATGATACTTACCGCGGTTCCAAAGAACATCTCTAGATTTCGCATCTTCAGACTTCTTATCATAAACAGAGTACGTATTGCTGCATAAGATGCAGTCCCTGATGATGATGATGCAATGTCATGTCCGCCAGCTACTACCATCACTTCCTCCCTCTACCTGATGTTATAACCTCGAATGTTCGATAGTCCAGTTTCCGTTCCAACGGTGCTGATTCCCTCAGCTGTCTCCTTGGCACCTTTACCATTAGATCGGGCCTAATAATACAGCAGCAGCAGTAGCTCCAGCGAGTGGAGGCCTCACTGATCCTTAACAGCTTGATTTATCAACCTTGCACATTTGTGGAGGGTATCATGAGTCTCACAGCCTAACAGCAATAACTGTTGTGTTAAAGATGTCATTATCCAATAGAGGTTGGATTATTACTGTACATTTTAGACTTAAGTGGGTTCATACTGTCATAAGGGACATATTTACCACCGGTTTCGATGAACTGCCGAACTTCTGGTATTGTTGCCGCCTAACCATTAAAGGGTAGTAATAAAAGTTCTAGGCTAGTAGTGCGCGATCAGATGGAAGTATGGTAATGATACAGTGAGGTAATGTATTAAGTGATAATGTAGAGAGGGAATGTATTATACTAATCACATTGACCAACAATATTATTTCTACAACTAAAATAGCTCTTATACCACTCCCTTACCTTCCCCTTACCTCTCTAGCATTATCCTTATTCTGCAATAGTTTATATAATATATATGCCTTATACCTATAACACTCTTAATACCAGCCATACAGTGACAACAACAACAACTTACTCTTGAAATGTTAAATATCGTTCCCATTGTTCTTTGTTAGTTGTTACCAGCCTCTCCATCAGTTGTCTCGGGACCACCCTATCCTCTGGCTCTACAGCGAATAGGACATCCATGGCTACTCGTAGTTGTGTCTCTGAGGGCTTCCATCGTAACAGTTACTGAACCGAAGTGCTACCAAAATGTCCGATAGCCTTTATCCGTAAACCTTCCTCTGGCGGTGCTACTAGATCAGCAACAACAGGCAAAAGGGCCTGTGGAACAGCAGCAGCATCAGTACCCTTATAACATGTCTTATAACTACATCAAAGCCATACTGTTGTACTATATCACGGACAGCTGCCCGACGTTGAGTAACGTATTCGAGATCGACTAGGGCTGAGGCTCTAGAGAAGAGTGGTGGTAGGAGGAGTTGATTGATAGGGTAGGTGCGGTAATTACCTCTCGGCATCCAATAGTAAAGGATCTTCACCATCTACTGGGGACAGCGATTTTATTGCTTCCTTCCAACTAAGATGATGAATCGATATGTTAAGTAAAGGTAAATTCATACTCTCCTCCTTTAACAAATTGTGGTACTAAATACGGTCCCATATGAGCCCAACCTCGCCATCCTAGCAACTGATGTGGTTTCCAATCCATAGCCCATGGTATCAATAAGGCAAACCATATAACAGCACCTACAACAATAGTGTTAGTCATTATATTTAACGGCAAGGCGGACTGGGAAGTCCGATAATAATTATATTCTCTCCAAAGGTTCGCTTGCCAAACCATCCATATACCGATGGTTTGTACTTCATTATAGCCTTTGTCATTACCCCAGCAATACCTAATAACCTACTCGTCTTCTCACAAAACGTTCATGCTGCGGCTTTCTTACGTTGACTAGAAGTATCCAATATCTTTGCCTTCTGCATCTTAGTGGCATGTAACCCTGTGGGCCGGTATCGTACTTTAACGTTTAGATGCCATGTTCGTAGAGGATGGGTGAAGAGTTCGGGATTCATGGCTCAAATGGACTTCATAAGGGAATACACCAACTTCCCCACCCCACACCTTTTACAAATTGCAAGCTTATCGATTTTATTATTTAGCTGTACGAAGGGGCTATTCTGTACCACGGCCTCTGATGGCCACCTCGAAATCTCGGTGAAATCATTCTTTCTGGAGCATCCAGGCAGCAGATGCCGGCCTTTTAAAATATCTTTTTGATAATGCCATGTTTCGTCTCCTTTCCTTGCCTCCTATATATTACTCTAAGCACACGACTATTATGGCTCTCCCGAATACCCATCGGCCACCTTACACACGTACTTCACTGCACAACTACCACACACTTTCCGACGCATGCGTGCGAATATACTGTGTAACATGTCCCCAAACGAGCACGTTTCATGCTTAACATAAAACTTACTATACCTATGTACCAATAACGCAAGATGGGGCAGCATATATGGAGTAAATTGTACGTAAGAGGGTTATTCATGTGATAATGTTAATGGTATGATTAATTCTTCATATATTATATTATTGGCTCATACCAGACTAATAATCCAACACTACACAGCAACTACTCACACTTCAGGCTCCTCTCCATCGAAAAACCAATTGGGAGAATAACGAATTGCCAAATGCCGAGCTTGTGTATAAAATGCATGGATTTGGATACAATCAGCAACACCCTCAATGTTTTGCATGACCCTGGAAGTTATATGAACAGTGCCATCTCTGTCTATTAGGGAGTCCAGTGGTTCGGTTTCCTTCTCTATCTGACACCTTCTATCGTCCAGCTCACGGCCTCTATTGTCACATAAGGAGTAGAAAAAGCGACCTTCATCACGCGGACTTCCACACAGAAGCATCAGATTTGGCTTCAGCATCGTATATTCGATAGGACTACCGTTCAGCACAGTCAAATGGTAGCTTGCTTAGGGTTATTGTCTCAACCTTTCTCCCATAATGATGATGATGATGATATTGCACACGAATATTATGGATACACCATGCTTCATGAGGGTTGCAGTAGGTCATAGACACTAAATGCTCAGTTTTACTGGTGCCCTCTCATACGATCAATGATGGAGAGCAATATAGAGTAGATTCTCGGAATTGTATAATAACCTCGCTCTTAGCCACTGTAGCTTTTGAACTGATGTCGGCAGGAAAGTACAGAATGCAATAGATTCCATCATCATTATTGACGTTATTGGCAGGGATGTTATTGGCTCCATCTGTCGGATTCCAAACCACAGGTAGATATACTTTACCTCCTATACATGATAATAGTTCGCGAGGGGCGTAGCAATCTGTGACGGAAGATAGATAGCCTTCAATGCGGACTGAGCGGGACACAGGATTGGCCTCATCTGCGAGTAAATACATATTTTCAATATGTGCTGTTGTAGCTGGTGAGAATATGGGTAACAAGTTAAGTACATTTTCAGTTATATAAGCAGCAAAGAGCTTCCCGTGCCTCACAATCATGAATGAAATACTCTCCAAGATAACTGTATTAGATGGGCAGTTAAGGGTTAGCTCCCTCGAGGACTTGCCGAGGAATGCCGAGATGGTCCTCCCAACATCGTTTAGGAACCTCGCGCTGTCTGAATGTCGACGAAATGAATATCTCACAGCTTCAGTTTCGAGTGCCACTGTAGAACAGAGGAATGTATCCAGCATGGTATTAAGGGGGATTAATAAGTATATCGACGAACAGCTGCAAAGCGAATAACAGCTTACAAAATCCCCCTTCGGCTCTTTCATCCAAAGTAAAAGATTCCTTGCACATCTATTATAGCTCGCTCGAGTTTGTGTAACGATAAAACCCGAGTACGGTCGAGCCTACTACTGCGGGGAGCTGCGGCGAAGAACGGTGGGGGAACCGGGCCGTTTATAAGGACATGCCGCAAATAACAATTTTGTAGAAACGTCCGATGAAGGATTATTATTTGTTAGAACGAGCAGCAGAGCAACCACATGAAAATCCTTGACCTTACGTCCATATAAGTTATCTACCCACTTACCTAGTTACCTGTTGGATGCCAGCAGCTAAACAGGAATATTCCACATCCGACAGCCTATCGATCTAACGATTTGCGCATGCGTGCCATGGTCGAGTCGCACGCGTGCGCAAGCGCAATAAACATCAAGGAAAAAGCATCGGTAGTCTGGCTTCTACGGATATCAATATGTCCGACCCTTCGCGAACTTCTGATGGACACATCAGCAGGAAAGGTAAGTTTCACCTTATTCACTTCCCTTGTCTCTATATAACACGTCACTCTAACTAATATATGCGGGTATATCGTGGAGAAATACGCTTTCTAAACATCAAAGTCCAATGTACCAAACACGGGAAATGCGATTACACCTGCACTCCAGCTGCTGCAACAACAATTACCGTAGATATTCAGTGTAACGATAACGATATAACTCCCGATCTCTTTAGCCGGAATGTCAGAAAATGATGCCAAAGAGCTCGAAAGCGAGCATACCATTTCTTCACCAACTCATTCACGACCGCCGAACCGACGTGGAACACCGAGAGTTCGAAAACTGCTATGTAACAGGAATACCGATGGTTCCAAGGTGGATTCAGTGCACGCACCGCAGAAGAGCAAAGGGTTATCCTGTCAGTTACCTTCTTCAAAACCTGACGTTGATCATTTGATCAGAGAGGCCAGTATAAGGCAAAAGAGCAGGTGAGGGTCTCCAGTTAGGCTCTTGCTAATGGGCCAGAATTGAGACATAATGGTTTCGTATTTAGGGCGAAAGCACTCTTCGATTACGATCGCTCTACTGGAATGGATATGCTGGATTTCGCAGAACTTATGAGTAAAAATGAATCCCTCCATAGGCCTTATCCGCCTACATTCCACACAGACACGCCGATTATACCTAATCCCGATGTTGAGATAGCTGAGCTACGCAGTCAATTGGAGGACTCACAAAGAGTAACTAACGTGCCACCTGACCCGGTTAAACTCAAACTTGTTAGGAAAGATGCAGGCTGACTTCGGAACTCACAAAACTTCGAATTCTTCACAAGAAAACAGAGCAGTTGTTGCAAGAGACTGTTTTATCAAAAGAGCGTGAAACCATAGCGCTGTAAGGCTAATAAGCCCTACGGATAAGTAATGAGTCATAGGTCAGCATCAGTGAAGCAACTGAAGGGGAGGCTGTCCAGTCAGCAAGACAGCGTTACAAGCCTTGAACAGCAATTGGAAGTTGCATTGCAAAATGAGGAAATCCTTCGCATCGAACATGATAACCTAAAAGTACATCGCAATCTGACCGGTTGGAGGGGAGTGTTTTAGAGTGACCTCGACGAAGCAGAATTACAGATCGAAGGGCTGATGAAAGCAAGACATAAACTTCTACAGTCTCAATCCACACATGAAATGGTTATGAACACATTACTCGTAGTGTATCTTGAGGCTATGCAGCGAACAGAGGTAGAACCTCGTTTAATCTCACTCATACGAATACAGCTCCTCAGCGTAAAGTTGGTGTGGTACCTGATGCGACGAAGCCAAACGAGCTCTCCGATGCTAGTTTGATTCCAGGGGAGTTAAGTGAATTCCTGAAGCCCGGTGCCTCTTCGAAGCGAGCCCTAGCCGAGGCCAATGCCGCCATCGAAATGAAAATTAGAACGATGGAAGAGTGAGGAGCGGAGTACTCCTGTACATATAGTTGATGCATTGTGCAGGTCTCACCTCGAGGAGATGGAGGAAATTTTAGCTGGAAATGAAATAACACTGAGCAAGCTGCAAAGCCAGCTTGAAGAGGAGATCATCAGTAGGCCCCTACGACGAGAGTCAATTTATCGAGGGAGGCTGTAGATAATACTAGAGAATTAGAGATAAGGAGATGCAACGAATTGGAGGAACAGAAAGTGTCATTTAGCAGAGAGATTGATATGCTATCTCAGAAGCTTGGGCAGGTCCAGGAAAGAAATAAGTAATCTTGCCTTGTGGGGGAAGCATCCTCCGTAAATACTTTATATCTCAGAGCCCTCTGTCAACAGCTAACACACTTTAAAGAGATAGATTCAATTTACCGAAGTCGTACTGACTTTAATGGTATGTTTATAGCCATTGTGAAGAATGAAGTAGGCTCGTAATGACACGAACGTGAGAGCGGCTGCTGCTTGCAGGACTATACCCCAACATGGTTCATTAACTACTTAGCGGTTGCACTTGGACAAGAACATAATCGATTTAGGATAGTCGACGAGGAAAAGGGTATTTGAGGAGCTTGCTAAGTCCTTTTCTGAGCACTCAAAACAGGAAATCACATTCAATCCTGTGATGCTAACAACGATGATAATGAAAGCAGTACAAAGCATAGCATGGTATCCTGTATTGACAAGAGCCACTAGAATATGGTTGGCATCTAGGTTAGACTTGTTGTTGAGATCATAGACTACGACGACACCGTATATGTTGATACAGAGAAGGATAAAATAATGTAAAGCTAACTGCTCAAAGCGGCACTTGATAATATATCGACTACTTGAAAAGGAAGAAGATAGCAGCTCACTCGGGTTCAGGCCCCATTGTCCTAGCGGGTATAAGGAAGTGCTCGTCGAACAGCTTGCTTCCCTTTGGCTCGACGCTAAGGTTGAAGACGTAACATCAGGGTTATTAGGGGAGCTGGGAATCCAAGAAATGGCTCTTCTTCGTGGGTCACAATCCCTATCCACAGCCTACTCTCAAAATAAGATGACATTCATCGGTAGCCTTGATAAAAAGGAGTTGGTTGATGATGATGAGCATAGTGATTGGCAGGGCGGACTATGTGCCTGATTTCTCACAGAAGAATGGTTGTCACTGTACATCATATGGTGGAGACATTCCTCGAAGATGAGATGATAAGACTCGTTGCTACCGATGTCGATGCACGACAAGTCTTCGTTCTGTACTTGCGGGCATCCGACCTGGAGGCAGATCCTGAAGGTGAGCCCGGTTACCCTGGCAGATTGATATTGGTGGAACAAATAGATAATGAAATTAAGTCCTTGGAACAAACCACACTTGAAGACATCTGCGCAATTGCCAAGGAACGGTTGAGAGTGATTAGGGTGGACGGCGTTGATGCATTGGTGAGTGTCCGAAAGATAACTATGCCCAGACTGTACGTACATTCAGTGCTATTTAACCATCCTTACTTCCAAGGATATCACCAAGCATGTTGATACTATTATAGAGGTAGATAGCATCAATACAAGCTATGAGTGGTGAATTGCCATAGCTGTTGCCAATGTAGGAAGAATCCGTTGTAGCCGCCGTAGTCGATGACGGAGGGGATGATTTCAGAGGTAACTTCGTGTCCTCGACTGGTGTTCCACTGCTTTAGGAATCGGTTCGATTGGGCAAGTTCTCTACCGCGAAACCGTGTATCTAGAAGAAGGTCAGCTAGCAATCAATGTCCTAGTCACAAGATACGAGGTATATCCAGGAGCCTCTCTAGGCCACTTCAACCTATAATAGGGCTCGGAGATGATTGGTGTAACAATGATGGATGATAAGCGAGTAATCATGATAGCCGACGTTATCCCCCAGCATACATCCGAACCATCAACTGGTATTCAATCCCTATCACTGGTGTTATATGCTCAATGATATAGGTCAAACCAATTCTCTCGACCCACAGCCTACTCTCGGTAACTGGGTATGTGCTCACTGCCAGTCATATAAAGTGAAAGGTGATTCAAGCCTCAGCTATCTGGAGAGCCACGGTCTGGACCATTCGCTAGGTTACATCCTTGAGGCCCTTCTCGAGTCGGCTGAAGAGGATGCTATGTTACACCTGCTACTGAAGCATCGGGGTATTCAGCGATGACTCCCTCTTCGAATGCATAGTAGCCTCTACGTTAGATTCACCTCCGGCATATCGAAGCCTCCTCATTCACTCTAGAGATAGGTTGTGTATACTAGACCCTTGCATGTAAGCTCAAGAAACGCCGCCCAGCCTGAAGGAGGACGATACAGGCCTTTAAAGTCAAGGCTGTTGGACAGCGCCCAGTCAGCGTCGCTATCGGCAATTCTACAACAACGTTACTCTAATGAAGCACCATGGCGTATACTATACGGTATGACTCTACTCTCCGTACTCGGCTCGAGTTTACTTCAGGTTACCCTGGCCATGTCGCCCTTCAAAACGGAGGTGGTAGCAGAGCTCACGCCGACAAGCTACCATTGTTGAAACGATGGAAAATAATGGCGGTGTACGTTGATGATGCTATAACCTTCAGCACCTCAGCTTGTGCTCATGCTTCAGAGATGATGGTCAATCAGCCTTTTATGAGTGTACCGTTTTTGCCATTTTCGACACTGAGGGTCATCATAATGAGGAGCGGCATTCCTATCCGGCCAAGTACTTGGTCGAAGTACGTCCCGTACCATGTCGATCCAATGTCGCTCACATCACCCCAGCCGACTCAAGTAAGAGGGATACATAACCTCCCCATGACAATGGTTACTGCTCCCTATTAGCGTTGGGCTCTTATGAACTACAGCTCTGTCGAGAAGAGGTAGAAAGTATAATGGACCAGTTGATGAAAGACCGTCGGTTGTGGTCTGATGAGGATGTTAGTATACATAGCTCTTACATAGACCCTAACCTATACCAGGTCCCTGCAAGACTCTTGCACCATTTGGAAATAGAATCGAATGGAAAGGGAGGAGCTCAACTGACTATCTCGACAGACTTGGAGCCAAGTAGCCCACCAATGCGGTGTAAGAATGTATGGTGTTCTTGCATCAACTCAAAATTGAACACCATTCGACATGTAAATCTAGCTTCTGTTTAGGCATGCCTTAGGTTCCGACACACGGGAAGACCGGAGCAATAGCGGACCGAGTTCCTCGCTCTCATCCTCTTTGCTTCACGGCCAAGGAATAATTTATGGTTTGTGATATAACATGACGATCATTATTCCCGCTCAGCTATGTCTTCCACCAGATCTGTTCTAGCAGGTTCCGGTGTTGACGTGGTACCATCGACATTAGGTTGGAAGAGGCTCTTCTCTGGTGCGAAGAGACTGAACGACATCAACCTGGTTATATCGGTGTGAGATACTCTCTTCATACCTGACCCTTCCGCAGAAGTCGGTTAGATACACTGCACGCTCATCAGACAACAAGGCGTCTCTCTTTGTATCTGTTTATGATCGCATCAGCCGCGACTCGTGGTTCGCTGTAAGTGGTTCGGGAAACGGTGGAATGCAGCGGCCACTCTTGGTAGGCAATGCCAGCCGACGGTCCCACCGATCAACCATTACGACTTATGCTATGCTCGTTCAACCTCGTTATCTCTAGCGACCGGGATGAGTCGAATAATAATGCCTTAGATAGAAGAGTAGGTCAGCAGCAGCTCACACCATACTGATTACCATCAACACCGCTGATAACTACAGCTCTCCCTTTCAGAGATTCATCTTGTGCCTATCCGAGTCACCCTTCCCACATATCTACACCGTATCCGTAGTCGATACTTCTTTACCCAACCAGCAGTCTTTTACATTCCTGTGAGCCAACACAGAATATCGAAACTCACAGCTACCCCATATCTCAGAGCCGACTCTCCATCACGGTATCGTAATGAATCAACAGCGGCTCTTAATCCAAGTAAAGCTGTTGCTGAAGATAGAGCTTACTCTCCGACCCGGCCCTCAGGTGGGTTAGGTCACGTTTGGAGCGGTATTGAAACTACATCACTTTCTGCATCAGATAACCTTCAAATCCTTTCAAAATCTGCCGTCGACGATGATGAGAGTGAAGGGGCCTTCCAGCACTTCACTAAAAAAGTAGAGGAGAGTATCCTCGGTTATCACTCCGATATATCATGTTTGGATAGTTGCAATTTTTCTACCGTATTGGTGTGTATAGGTACCATGCTCCGCGATGGTTATGTTCTATCTGATGGCGTGAAGGAAATAGACTATCGATTCTGCAAACCAGGTAAGAATGACATAGTTCCCATCAGCTCACTGATAGTCAGGGTTTGATGGGGCGAGTGTGAGGCAAGATGGAACCGCTGAAACGGCGATACCGGTCGTGACCACTGATTTGACTAAGAATGGCTCAACCGACTATGTCGAAGTCTTGTAAGCTTTGAATTCGGGTTTAACTCGACAATAAGAGATCTCAAGCCATCAGGTATGCAACTAACCGGTCGATATCTAAAGACAATGGTACATGTGGCATACGGATAGTTGTGAAGGCAGCCTCTTCTCTACTAGCCGAGCATCGAGGAGTAGAGGGACGCAGTGGACTGATATTAGTATGATGATGATTCACCAAATAGTCGCAGATATATTACAATCAGGACTTGACAATAGCCGAGTTCTCATCGAGTCATCTTATCGTCCCTCACCACGATGATATCGGTTCATCTTTGTTTACTTCCCTCATCGCTCTCGGGGACAACAGACTCATCCTCTCTGTACTCCAGGATATTCATGTGGTAGGCGGAGTTGACCCGTACCTTTTAATCGAGCTCTCAGATAAGGCTGAGTCTTGGATCTGCAGATAGCCGGTCTGTCATTTGGCAAGGCGTCATTGTCCACTCAACAGAGATGGTGAAATTAAAAGACTTCCGGGCACCGTAATTTACACTACTTTCATAACAACCTTGGTACACTTGCTTTAGACGACCTCCAGTCCTTCCTGCAATTATTTTTTATTGCCCTCTTAGTGCCTCTCCTAGGTATCCTTCACCAGACGAAGGCCGCCGTTTGTCTATGCTACAATGGTTCATCTCCTCACCACACTGCCATGCAAATGTAGCACGCATAGACTTGTGCTGACTGGAATGTCCTAACGTGGACTCCACAATGTCAGAGTTTCATGGGCCTTAAAGAGCCGGCATCGGTTAAACCATTGCACAAGAGCAGGAGAATGCACGTCTCTGCGGTAAAGTCGGTAAACAACAGCTACTTATGTTTAAGCTCAGCTATCCGGTCCCTCGACGCCCAAACTGAGCGACACTCTAAAGGCACTAGTGGAGAAGGATAATAAAAGTAACAGCCTGCAGACGAGATATCCCACTGCCTCTGGTGGCAGGGACAAACAACACTCTGCAGCTTATACATAGGACAACTTATGGCTTCCAAGGGGGCAAGCTTCCCGCAGTGCTCAGCTTGTAAGTTGAACAACTGGTTTGAACCATTTAGCAGCATACTCGTGCAACCTCGATTTTTGGACTAATTTTCATTAACATAGAACGTCTTCGAGGCCTAATACGTTCCGCCATGTCGAGAAGAGATTGTGACTGCGAGACGCTCGAACGCTCTATGGGAGAACGTAGCAGGTACTTGAAAGCAGTCGAGGGAGAGCTGCTGGTGAAGTGCTACAGATGTGGTGGTAAAGAAGGTGACTTAACTATCAAATTAGAGGACTTGCCTGAGGCTGTTGGTTACGTGGTTGGAGGTACATATAACAGTAGAGTGTGGTATGTGGTAGATGTGCTCCTCTAGATGCCCCATCCACGAGCCTCACCGACCTCAATATGTCCCGAAGCAAAGAGTTTGGCGAGCTTATCCTACATCACAGCATCACAGTACTCCCCCCTGCTCGCCATTAGGAGATACTCTTGCTCAGTTTGACCCCTCTAATCCTGCCAGTGACCTCCACTTCAACGCCGAGGCTTTGAAAGCAGAAATATTTAGAAGGCGTGAATCCGCAGTAACAACATAACGCGCTGGACGTTCCTTGGATTCTCCTCAGGAGGAAGACAAGTGGAAGGATGAGGGAGGAGTAGACGAGGGATTTGCGAATGTCCACGGAAGCACCTCTCGAGCCTCTCGCCCTCTGGTAAGAAGTATTATCGGCTGTCCCGTCACGGGACTCCCGAGCCTCCAGTACAGAATGTACCACCCCTCACATTGGAGCACTCGGTACAATGTTATACAATGTGTCTTTTCGGAGGTTAATATCGCGGAGGAAGCTTTGGCCAAATGTTACCGAGAGATAACTACACCCAACGAGGAATCTTATGTGGTGTTGGTAGAGCTGTACGACGGCTGCTCAGAATCCAATGACGAGGTATTCATAGCCGTACATGATGATGAGCATTATCATCATTCATTAGGTATTCAATGTTATTAATTATACTCTCCGAGTGAGCGAAGTAGACCCAAAAGATAAGCGGCTCACGAGAACAATTTGGAAGAGGGATGTAAGTAACACATTTACATGTACCCTCTTATTAATATCAGATCCATGAGTCTGACCTCATCGATTGGTTATCGGCTTACTCCCGCGAAGACCTACTCTCGGCTATCATGGTACCCCAACTCGAGACCGCTATTGTGTCAAAGGTTACCCTTGAAAAGATGGGTGTGGATAATAGCGAGGGACCAATCCTCTTCGATGGCCCACCATGATGCCCTTATATGTCTCATCACTTCACAAGTGTTGTAGTTATTCGTCAGTTAGTTGACCTCGCATTGCTTATCGTGCACTCCATAAGCTACCACGGCAAGGTACACCACGTAATGTCATTAGCTTTGTCCTGTTAGTTGTTGATATTGTACTATTTGTCAACGTGGACAACACAACACATTTATAATGAAACCATATACTGTAATGCAATAAGCAGGCGACAAAGCCGGTCGAATGAGTGGTGGTTTAATGCGAGTTAATAAGATCTACATATTGCTGTGGATGATATAAATCCATCAACGTGACGAGACCATCGAAAGAGTTCAACTGTTTGAGTGTGAGATTGATAATAGTGTTATAAAAATTGACAATCCTAGTGTATACCATACACCCTGTATTGCATTAGTCTCGGATCTAGAATAGAAACAGAGATCAACGCACCGTTCGACACTTACGCTGGTGAGGCTGGACCGGTAGTGCTGCTACTTGTAGGTGCGGTAGTCGTAGGAGCAGCAGCAGCTGCGTTGACGTGTGGATACCACGATAGAGATTCAATACCACATCTACCTGAGTGAGTTCATTGGTGATATACGCAACCCGTGCTTGAAATAATAATAATGATATGGGAGCTAGTCTAATGCAAGAGAATGAGGAATTAGCGGTCGTTTATAATAACAGATTCAGACATGAAGTTGAAGCAAGTATTCGGCTAACACCCACTGTACCTACCTCTACCACCAGTCCCCCTCTCAACTTTAGCATAGCCTTGCTCACCCCATCCAGTGCCCCATGAGTTCTTTATTAACCAATATCTAACATATCGTAGATAATCCATCGGTAAAGGTGATGACACAACTTACTTCATGCCCTCCTCACTCACACCATATCCAACAATAACTACAATGTGCAAAGTTAGACTGTCACAGGTAGTACCTAAGGAATGACAGTAATAGCGTCAAATATCGGACATAATAATGTACCATTTATAATTCCAGACTTGTAGTGCTGGAAAGGCGGGGTAGTACCATCTATCATAGTGGCTACTGGCCCGATAAGACCAACAGCTGATAACAGCTCATCATAGTTGTTATTTATTTGAGTATAACCACTAACAACACCCGGCTGAGGAACAAGATGATAATGATGCTTATGAAGTTTAGAGAATAATGAGTCTCTACTTATTACCTGGATCACGAGGCTATTGGTTGATATAAGATCACTTCTACAAGCAAGCTTGGCAGTTTGGTAAGGATAGTTACTTTCGCTTGTTATACCACTAGTATTTATATAAGGATATGTTAGACTTGGTAGCCCACCGTTGCAGCCACTGAGCCGAGCACATTATTGAGATATAAGAGGGGATATAGATGGAACTCACATAGATGGAATGCAATCCAACAGTTGTTGCTCAGATAGGGGTACAATAGAGTTACCAGTCTGGCCCATAGCCAAAGCGTAATGGGCTTCAAGAGCACCTATATGAATAATTAATAGGTAATAGAGGAATAGGATGAACCTGTGGTCGCAAAGCTTGCACAGGAACCACATTGTCCTTGATCTTTAACTGGGCCAAGTACACCTCTATCCACCCAATTGATGGATTCTGGAGGAGCATCTTGCAGGGCTCGGCTACTAACTTCAGAGTTAGTTGGTTGACGATGTTCTAACACCATGAACAACTTGTAGCCATTATGTAATGGTACGGCGAGTACTGTCAAGGTAGTCTGTAAGGTCATCTACAGAGCCCTTTAGACCAGTGGCAACATATGAGGTAGCAAACTCTTCATTGGTCATATCAGCGAATCTTGTTACCCCAAGCACATAAGAATGATCACCTAACTCCACCACACGAGGAGCAAGTCGTTATAAGTAGCCTCCTTCACCATGTGGCTTACCTCGAGTATTCTGCTCCTTAATCCACTTGTAATTATCTATGAATACACCACGACGATAATCCTCATCATCGGGTGAATATGACTTAGAGTACCTTACAAAGGGCAAGAAGCTACAGATTAACAAAGAGGACAACAAGGACCACTCACTCCTGTTTAAAGATATCAAACTCCCTTATAGCCTCATCGTCAAGGGAGCCATAGACTAATCGTAATGAAGGCAGAAGAGCAAAGATGACCTTCATTTAATTGTCTTGGAGCTAAGTAATACTGAAGACTGACGAGCTTGGGATTCATTTAGTTGTCTTAGAACTAAGTCTAATACTAAGTTTATACGCGTGTAAAGTGCTCTATGTTGCACTCTACAAATACTTGGCGGAAAATCCACCCGTTCCAATATGGCTGCTCGATGAGGAGGTATTACTCGTCTAGGGAACTGAGTCACTTTTTCCTGTAGAGCTCCCCGTGAAGGGTTGTGGGTAACCCTAAACACATAGTGTACCGTACGCATGCCTGGTGGGAGGATTCTGTACTCTGTTGCAGTCGGGTGGGCACGCGTGCGGTGAGCGAGTCTTGAGAAGGGAAGATTCACCGGAATTTTTGACGCGGGTTGTTGGTCGAGAGTGAGCTTCACCTACGCTCCATTACTTGCCCGCGATGTCTCGAGCAAGTGTACACAATCAACATAGATAGACCACCCGCGATAGCACTCGCGATTACAGGAACTTTAGCTATAATGACGACAGAGCGAGATAAAGGTAACGAGAAGCACGTTACCGAAAGAACGGAAGATAGCGATGCACGAGTGAGAAAAGAGTATCAAGGCGAAATTCCCGATTAGCATTCGAACTAAAGTGTCAGAGTAGGTGTGCGCTTACGATGCCCCTAAAACCAAATCTTGAGCACTTGCATCTTCTCAGCTTCGCGTACGCGTGTGCAAATGTTGTTTTCAACAACTTGAGTTGATGCTTACCTTGTACCCAGTAGTTAATTGGCGGATCAAGTCATACTTGCGAAGGTTCGGTTACTGGTAGGTTGCTGTGTACATTTTAGGCCAGCGTGGACAATGTTATCTACTTTGTTGGTATTGAAGTTCACCAAGTGAACCCACAACAAGTGTAACCACCGCTGGATAAAGGTGTGACAGCACCGACATTCCGAGCGATGCATGCGACGCAGAGGCCTCGTTGCAGTTCATTGTATTACCTTAAATGATTAAATGCGTAGGTGTGTATTATTTAGTTGTTAAATAAGTCCTATATAATGGCTAATCGGATACCTGTGGATGACTTGAAACAAGAACTCTTGGCATGGTAGTAGTAGTAACCCTTCTTATGGCATCTAATAAGACCCTAACAATAATAATACACTCTATCCTTTCCTTAACCCCATACTCTACTGTCTCCATCATTTCCACTGAATAGTCTTCAAAGCCTTGTGCGGTATCGACTATAACCTATAATACAGAATCTCGATAGGTATCTGGATAGCTTAAAACTATCGGTAATACCGAATCCAGTAAGCCCATCAGACTTTGATATTGGCTCACCTATTGTTACATCATCTGAGCCTGATTTTCACATGCCCGTTGATGGCCATACCCCTGACCCTGATGCGGCGGGTAGAGCTACTCCTCCTCTGGTAGGCTCAGAGGAATCTGGTATTAATAGCGATGAGCTACTGCTGCTGCTGTCATGTGATAGTGTTTAGAATCACCAGCACCTCCAACACCATCCGAGTCAGCAACTGATGAAACACCTCCAGTAGCACAGCTCTCACAGGACGCTCAATCGGCCAAGAAACTAGCACTTGTGCTTGATCTTGACCATACCTTAGTCAATGCAGTACCGCAGGTAGAAGGGAAGGCAGATGATAATCTTAGGAACAAGCGACTTTTGCAGCCACCAACTATGCCGCGGTATTCTGATAGAGTTGTTGAGGCATTGGGAATAGACCTTCATCAGACAGAACTTCCTATGCAAACCGGCAAAGAACCACATTTTGTTAAGCTACGGCCGGGTAGGTGGATAGGGCTGCTCCGGGCTGCTGCTTACAAATGTTCTATACTTAGGTGTTCATGAATTCTTGGAGTCACTTGAGCCAATGTACGAATTCTATATTCATACCAAGGCGACTAGAGTGTATCTAGAATACGTTATGGAAGTAGTATAGGTGGGGGAATATAGTTAGAAGTGGCTAATACTGCTTAGGCACTAGACCCCCAAAGTAAAGGTTTCTTCCGTAATGATAATGTATTCTCAAGATGTGATGATATGAAGCATGGTTCTAATGAAAATAAAGATATAAGAGCAGTTTGCTCGAGGCCTCGAGAGGAAGTTATTATACTTGATGATAAGTGAGTTAACACTAAAGCGATAAGTATTCCTTAATGCACGCTTAGAGATAAGATATGGCTTGATTTCCAGCCAAACGTGATTAAATGTCCACCATACAAGTATATGGATCAAAAGCTATTACAAGTGGTTCGGGCATTAAAGCAAACATCCGACTGGTTAAAGGATGGTGGTGAAGAAAGCGGTTATCCTAAACCAGAGCTTGATGATGCATCTAAGAATTTTGACGGGTAGTTGTAGTACTCGGGTTTGATGATGATCCGTGTGCAATGGATTCCTGTCAAGTAGTGTTATTATCTATCAGATACCTTCCCGCCATGGTCCGTGTTTTTACTGACATACACCATCGGTACTGTAACGCTTTAGCAGAGGCTGATGCTGATGGTTTTGTTGTTGATGTTAAGGATATCATAGATGATGTTAGAAAGCAGACATTTAAGAATTGTCGTATTATGCTCACTGGTACTCAATATAGCTGTGGGGTGTAGTATACCACCGCTCAGGCTTTAATCAAAATGAAGCTTCGGACAGAGCAGAAATGATAGAAATGTACGGTGGTACAGTTGTTAATAATGTTGAAGATGAACCAACTCATTTAGTATGTGCTAAGGGTGGTACTGCTAAGGTAATTGTAACCTGGGATGGGGGTGGCATCGCCTTCATTATGTTCAGTGTCATATGATAACGAAGGCGATGAAGGAAGATTCACTTAAATGCAAGATAGTGCATCCATGCTGGCTTGATCATGGTTTTGCAACATGGAAGCATCCAAGTGAATTCATATTCGAGGTAACCCCGTCTGACATCATCGTAGTTCGTCTGTTATCTACATCGCACTGGAGTCGTTGGTTTTGTTAGATTGGCAAGTTCACAGCTGATCCACGTACCGGACAATATCCCGTCATGGATCACTTCTTTGTTAAATATTTGGCCGATACGCACGAGAAGATGGAAGAGAAGGCTCATAGGAAGCGTCGGGAAGCCACTACCAGCTCAAGCAATAATTCCTCGTCTGCAAGCCAACAACAACAACAAACCGTTTCTGATGGTGGTTGACGTAAGCACCTCATGTTTAGTTCATTGAAAGTATTCAAAATTGCACTTACAATAGCAGTAATGATGGCTAAGCCATCATGGCTTGATGAAAATTATACCGATCTGAAGGGGTTGACTATCTAATATCGAGATGAGTGTAACAATTATCAAGGAGCTTCCTCAGTAGGCACCAACGACATCGATGTATCTACCAAACACTTTAACTAGTGAACATACCACGACATGACAACGAGGCAATTGACCAAGAACAAACATTGATGACATTTTGAAATGAAACACGTTTAGAAGATGGTAGTTATCGCCTAGATAGCAAACTGCTGAAATGGAGCTGACCGAAGCTACTGCACACAAGTATCATCATCGATCACCTGGTGTCCACCATTCGAAGGAAACACGTACCTACAATGGGGACATGTAGCAGTCATGATTATCGATAAACCATCCCCAGTGGGAAGAGTGCGTACAAACCTGAGCTGGCCGATACACCTTGATCGTAGCCGTGGCGCAAAGATTCCCCGAGTAGGCCGAGAGAGACAGGGAGTAACGGTATAATGAGGGACTTACTTGAATGCCTTCGAATGCTCGACAAAACTTTAACATCGCATAAATGCACGATAAGCAAGGGAAGTGTGAGACATGTAGATGGAGCCAGCCTTTGCTATTATTCGATAACATACCAGATACCATGTTGAGTGCCGAGAGTTCAGCATGAGAGGATCTATCGTTTATCACATACAAGCCTGTTAAAAGCTCGTGGGGCGGATCACGCATGCCGCTGGCATCATCATCAATGCTGTCGGTTATATCTGATCTTGCATGGATATTGGGCATACTTTTAGCGCCGCCATCGATCACAAAAGCATCAGTGTCTCGTCCATCGATGGACAGTTCCACTTCGCATGTTATATATTTGGCTGTGGGCTGCCGGAAGCCTCGATCTCTACGCTCCATGCATCTAGGCACATAAGGACAGTGGAGGATTCCTAGTAGGTCAAGCAATCGACCGGTAGTGACAGGGCCGACATGTCCTGCTGTCAACCTATGCCGTATTTCACTTGCATCGGAATGTTTCAATAGATGAATTAGCTCGGCAAGATCGGGCTTAGGTGGCATGTCAGCTTCGCGGAGACCGGCGAGAGATGAAGCATCCCATAACATTACAGTATCTATCAGTTTACTATTCTCGGATACCGTCGTGCATATAGTATCAATACGTTGAAGTTGTGATGGTCGAGCAAGTTGAACACATCGCTCTATTAAAAGCAACCCATCAGTGCTTAGAGAATCTCGGGATCCGAAGCCAACCGATAGAGCCCATGCAAACTTGGGTACATCAGGAGCATGCAATCGATCAATTAACACTGTGAGGGGTTCGATGAAGTCACTGAAGTGCCCAACCGTTTTAGCTAAAGACCACACTGCGATGACGATATCGCCAGATGTCGCGGAGCTATCATCTGCCAAGTACAAGAGAATCTGCCGGGCCTTCTCGGGACTCAGAGGGTTGCTTGTCGTCAACGCAGCAAGCCGAGATACAGACCACAGTAGCGTAGAAAGGCTCCGTGTTGAAGGCCTCTCTAACAAGCTCGTGTGGGCAATATTGGCGACCGTGTTACAAACCTATAAAATAGAAATGTACATAACGGTTGTCAATGATACTACTTGAGGAGCTCTCCATTCAAGTAGATTAGAAGGAGCAAGAGAAGCGAATCCGTGCGCAGCTGTTGCGAACTCGACTAGATCTGGTTTGGGTACTTCTATGAACCACTTATTCGCTATGATAGGGAACCTCAATAAGACATCGTCTATCCTTGCTAATCTCATAACTAAACTACAAGCTACAGGCATTGCGGTATTGTTGTTACATACCTCCTAGGTCCCTGATATCAGCTAAAGTACGTAGGACCATCCCCAGGGTATTCAGCTCAGCATCTTGGAAGGTAATCCCAAGATATTTCAATATGAGCAATTGGGCGACGGGTAAGATCGCTCTGCATAATAGAAAGCTTGATGGTTCTTGATCAGATTGTTGTTACTTACTCACGATGCCCCGATATGGCAATGAGCTTGCAGACTTCAGGAATATTCCATTCGTTGAGAAGTCCTTTATCAATAAGACGATTCAAAAACTCGTCGGTGATATTAGTAGCACTCTTGGTAGATGACAATACAACACATAAAACATCTTTAGGCTGCTGCTGCTGCTGCCGCCGCTCGTTTGTTGTCGATAATGATTCCATAGCACGGGGAAGGATTCCCTCAGCCTCCGAATCTAAACCCTCAAAGGTGAGCCTTCGAATGAGCTCAGCGCAGTCCCTGAATGATAGCTGTGGCGGTAGCTGACCAACGGCCTGTTTTGTTAGCTCTTGCGGCGCACCAATGCGCATGGCTAGTGTGACCAGTTGAGTGAAAACTGCCGGGGGCAGACCTGGGCGGAGGGCCGCTCGCACGGCTTCCGCTCCTAAAGACATGTCCTTGCCCCTCGTGGAAGCGATGCGCGCTCGCAGCAACTTGAGTAGAAGTACTGGGGGCCTCGTAATCGTTGTCATGTATAAAGGAGCGTAATTAATTAAACAACTGCATTAAATTTGAGGAGCAATGCACTCGATAAATCCCTGCCGTCTAATTGAGCGGAAGACTAAACACACAAGAGCTGTGGGTAATGCTTGCGTAATGTACAATAATCCTAGATAAGGGACAAGAGGGGCGAAAGCGTTAACAACAATCAGTTTCATCATCTCAGTCATTTATAAAAACTATAGAATGCTACTAGAAGATCGATTAGCTGCATGATTATGCAGCTCTCCTCCTCTCTAACCACCGGACCACTCAGGTGTCGTCATCGCCATCATCATCAACTGTGAGATATCTTCGTGAGGTCGGCGGTAAGAGCACCTATGGCTCCTACATATCCTTCGTGTTGAAGGAACAGGACATCAACGGGGTCGCCCATTCCAATAGATGACGGTGGAAGTGCCGGCGTTGGAGCTGAAGTATAAAAGATACTCGAGGCACCGTGGGGTGAGGCGCTTCATTCTATACAGGACGAGTTAACACCGTTAGTGAGGAACAAACGCAATATTCTAGAGTATAACCCCGAGGAAATACGCTCCTAGAACTGCTATTTCCCAAAGTGGAAGAACTTGACAAAGGACAGACGGTAAAATAGAGCGAGAGATACAGTTAGTGAGAGCTTACTCTTATCTTGGTTCCTTGTTGGTATAGGTAGCCCTAGGGAGTTAGGGTCATGAAACCCGAAGCCATTATCCTCATCAGAGACATCACCTGAAGGCACTAACGAGCTGCATCCTGCTGAGGATGATGCCATTCAAGAAGTCTCACCACTTGGTCTTATATGATCCGTTTGCCTATTCTGCTGTTGAGGTTGGCCCCACTGTTGATACCACTCCACCGCGTAGCTGACAATGAGCTCAGACTGTAACTGGATAAGCTCTCTCCCTACCTGATGCTCGCCATCGTAGGCTCGTGCTTATTCACATATTTCCCTAACAACAAGTTGGCTACTATTAAGTAAGTGTACTTTGACGTACCACTGAAAAAAAATGTACTGCACTTATTGATCTTGGCAACAAGGTAAGAGATATATCCAATATTGTAAGATACCATCTGTATCAACGACTGGGCTAAGTCCTCTCGAGCAGGATGTGATGATATCGCTTCATCCTCTCGGGAGCCAGTGAATCCAGCGCAACAGTTAACTAGAAAGAAGATAGAAGGGTAGAGTAGCTGCTGCTGCTGTCCCACACCTGTAGAAGCAGAGACACTATCGATTCGGGGGCAGTCTGTGGTGAAGAGCTTTCCCATCGAACTTGCTAAGGTATCATCGGACCACATGCCATGCTCGGGTCCCGGCTGGGTCCCCATGAGATCTCCCACTGATAGATCTGCTCGACGGGCATCTCCCCACCTAGAAGTTAATGAGAAATAGCCTACTAAGCTGGTGAAGGTTACCGGCTGAGTTCGATGATCTCTTCGAAGCTCTGCGCATTGAACATTAGAGAGCCGAGACCGAGAACCTACTCAAGCTTGTTGATTAAAGACACAAATTAGAGAACAGTCAAGAAGCTTTGATTTTTCATACCGTTCCGCCGCCAACAGATGTCCCAGATACCCTTCTGTATTTGTCAGGCCCTTCGACTTTCAATATAGACACCCCTGAACCTGGGCGACACAGCTACACAAGCACTACTATAAGCAACGGTACCTATGTTACATAATAGGAAAGGGAAGAATCCTCTTCCCTCTACGCTATGCATATCGGTAGTATCTATCACTTGACGGCGTTTATGTTTGATATTATATCGAAACAGTGAGCCATCAGTGTTGAGTAATAGTGATAATCCACTGATGAGGATATGTTGCATTAAACCAACATTTCACAACTTACCTCACGAGACTGTCCATTTCATCTACTTTGATTATATCGGCATCTAGCTCTTCGCGTATCACAGAGGCAAACTTCACTGCCCCTCCACCTTACATAACAACAACAGTTCTATTCTCATCTACTCTACCAATCCTCACCAGTAGCTCGTATTGTCGGTCTTGGTAAGGTTCCCAAGGGGTAATGTTCCAAAACAACAAGCTTCAAAAATGCCATCTAATGACCCTTATACTATCAATACGACCATGTAGACCTACCGCAGAGCTAAGAAGACCCTCCCGGCTCGAGAATAGAAAGAACGCGAGCAAGTCGCCACCAGATGTTTTCAATGACCTCTCATCTCGGCTCACCGATAGCCCTTCCTCTTTCAGACGCTCAACTGAAATGAAGTGATACGAAGCCTTGTCATCACAAGTTGTATAGAGGTCCTTATGAGATGTTATGTACTGTTATGACTATTGTTGACTGTAAGGGGGCCGGTCACCTTACCCGGAATCATTCTCTCGACACAGGCAACTTTAGCAAGCGTTCCACCAATGTCGAGTGCTAACCAATTCACCACTTCGTGTGGTCCTCCGGATGAGTCCATTTGTAACAAGTGTTACTGCTACTACCGACTACAGGCTGCCAAGAACTTGGTGAACACAACGATAAGAAAAGTGAGAAACGTTTTGACGTGATGCTGCCGCTGCTGTTGGTAGTAGTAGTAGTAGCTCGCAATATACAAGATATAATAATCAACGTTGGTAAAGGGAAGTCCTTACAAGGATGCATCATCCTCATCATCATCGCCGACCTCGGCCCTTCTTTCCTGATAAGAAAGAAATAGAGAAGAAGAAAAGGGCAGTCAGAGGCTCACCAATATCACCACCGATGGCGAAGGATCTCTTCGGGGCTCCGCGCTGGGCGAACTTCTCAGCCTGTTTAGCTCGGAAGGCAGCCTGTTAAATGATGGAACCCTGAATAGGAAAGCAATGTTTACCTTGCTCTTCGCTGCAAATGCCTTCCGCCGTTTGGGATCTTGCATTATCTTAGTCATTGTCTTCTTCTTACGATTCTTAGCAATCCTAAGGTTCACCAGACTAGTCAGAGCAAAGTCTGATAACACCCTACTGGTTCGCGGCTAATAGCTCATCCTTGGCATTGTCCCCTCTCGATGTTACTCCAACTCTGTTCATCACTCTTTCTTGCTTACCTAACTGTCGTTTCTGTTTGTTCGTTAGGAACCTAGCAAAGGCAAATGAAGCCTATCTACTTGATAGAAAAGGCCTACTCTTTCTGGACTTCACCATGGAACTGTTTCACAGTCCGAGCCCCGTCCTGTCTAGATGGCTCCTCCGCATCCTCATGGTCACTCTCAATAGTAATCGCCTTCTTCGGCGCAGTGAAGTTTGAGCTCTAGCCAACACAATACTGGCTATCATTACACCACCTAACTAACCTGTTGTTTATCCTCAAGCTCACCAACCTTCTGAATCCTCTTGTGACTTGACTTCAACCACTTAGAGTAAATATCACTCTTCTCCATCTCACCGCTCACCAACTGAAAACAACAAGTACATCTTCACATCCTACAATCTCAAAGCAGCAGCAGCAGCAGCTGACCTTGCCAGCTTCATTACGCCTCTTCCTCGGTGCAATTGGCGCACCACCATCACCAGCAACCATCACTGGCAAATACCTACGATAAGTACACCACTTAAGCAGGTGTATTTCAAACCCTACTTCTTCTTTCTTGCATCCCATCTCATAACACTTTTAGCCTTTGTCATCGACTCTCGGTCATCTGGCACTAAGTCTAACTGAGCCTTCTCTATGTCAAGCTGCCTATCCCTCTCCTTTGCTTCTACCGACTCCGGATCGGCATCAACAGAGCCTAATGAAGCACATTATTACTATTAAAGATACTCCGTCAAGCTTACCAAGATAAAACTCATCTGATCTACAAGTAGTCTGATTGAACACACTAACACCCTCCTCAAGGTGATAACGGGATTTCTTCTTCCCACTTTCCTCACTCTCCTGCTGTTGTACTTGTCCCCCTAGGAAAGCATCGTACGCAGCAAGCGCCATGATGACGTACCATTTTTCTGTAGCTTCTTCCTAGCTCTCTTGCTTAGGCGATGAGGCTTACTCTCTGGTTCCTCTGGCATCTGTCTCTTCTGTCCTATTGACTTAACCTGACAACACTCCGATAGAGCCCAATCGTTACCCAGGCCCGATCTACCTCTTCTTCATGGTAGTCTTCTTCCTCCTCATCGCTGTCACTCAAATTTCCCTCTTCCTCTAGTAACTCCTTTTGTTGCTTCTCCCTAGACATTTTCTTCAAGTCATGCCGAAGTTGTCTCGGTGCAACCTAACCCCTCGTATCCACTTCCCAACCACTATTAGTAGGAGGAGGCGGAGGCCTACCACATGCTGGGATATCTCCGCCATGGTCTCTGGTTTGATAACTGTCGTACCACTGGCAGATTTGGGTTGCTGTGATGGACGGAATGATCCTGACACGTCGCTTATGCATTGAGTCCGTAATATTGCACTTTTAAAATGACTAGCAATAACCTACTCAACTGCGCAATCATATCCAACTTCTCTTTAACATCTTCAACACTTTGAGACCCTAATCATATAAGCTAGGATACAAAGTCCTCGACCCTCACTTTACCAAGATCGGCTTTAGTCCGGAAAGCTGGGTGTGGAGTATCTAGTAGCCTCTGCGGTCCCCCTGCCTCAGCTCGGAGAATCCATTTAGCCCTTCTAACCTGAAACCACCATCATACTCATCAACAATATTGAGCCAACTTACACTCTGTTTGGATGCAGCTGG
This sequence comes from Perkinsus chesapeaki, assembly GCA_013115145.1. NCBI lineage: Eukaryota > Perkinsozoa > Perkinsida > Perkinsidae > Perkinsus > Perkinsus chesapeaki. The sequence continues at coordinate 63,629 of JAAPAO010000112.1, forward strand.
ACGTGTTTTGTAGTAAAGATGATATGCACTCATCATTGACCGCTGGAGGGAGGCCAACTCGGCATCACTCGATACCAGCCTACGGACCTAAAAACACCGTTGCAAGGGTTCGAACCTGCGCCCTGTAGCCTACTGTCTCCACTTCCTCCTGTACGCTGGGTATACCACCAATAACACACAGCTTCTTATCATCCACATCTTCCCCACCTTCAGCGTCCCCTTCAGCAGGCACAGCATGATCTTTGTCTAGAGGCTGGAGACCGAGTTTCCGACCTAAGATACACCACCCAATCAGTTCCTATGATCCCCCCGATGCCCATGCCCATGTCTTACCTAGGAACAGCATCAACTCCACTGCGTAGGGCATATCATCATGAGTCACAAGCGAAGCACATAGACCCTTGGCACCAGCACGAGCAGTTCCTAACCATCAACGAACACATGCGACACAACAACGACGGCGCTATCTCCTTTACTTCCGCAACGATGTACGAATAACTTCGAGCTTGAAGGGAAATCATAGTTGATGACGTAATCAAGCTGTGGTATATCAATACCTCTCGCCGCTACATCGGTTACCAACAGTACCTTACCAAGGAAACAACAACCTAGACTCGTGCCTTAGTGGAGCCGGGCTGCTGCTGCTGCTCCTGCTGCTTACCGTTGCCTTCCCTGACCTGAACTTAGCCAGACTTGATGTCCTTTGAGTTTGGTCCATCGACCCATAGATAGGAGCGTTTGTTATACCAACTTGGGTGAGAAGTGATGCGAAGAACTCTACGTTATGTCGGGTAGCCACAAAGACCTATGAACCGTAGTAATAGCATTTAAAAAATATAAAGCAACATCAATGATATACGAATTATAAGCTATATTGATCTTATAGGGAGACAATTTCAATGACCAATGGTAAGAGTGTTCACTAACTTCAGTGTGGGTGAGAGAGATCTCTCGTACCCCCTCAGGTAAGCGTAACTTACTATAGTCTTCGGTGATCGAACCTTCTTCCCAGCCTTCCCTTTACCAGTCGGGGCCACAGCGCTATCTTCAGTGTTAGCATTGCCCATGGCTTGAAGCCTAGAGGAACAAATCCCCCACTCCAAGGTCCAATCGTTACTTTCTCAACAAGGACACCAATGCAGCTGGCTTAGAGTCAGCAGTAGTGTACAGGAACCAAAGGTCGAGAGTATCCGAAATACTATGTTCAACCTAAGATTCCCCATGATATCCCAGCAGTAAACAAGTACCCTACATCCAGCCGAATGAACTCCGTCGAATCCGATCGTAAACCTGCCCTGCTGAACCGAGTGAGTTGGCTAGGTAATGTAGCAGAGAACAATAGACACTGTCTTGATGGTGGTGTAGCCTTCAATATAGCTGCGGTAAAATGAAGGTAATATGTTGGTGTTTATAGTACTTTGCATATCATCAGCAAAACCCATTTCAAAGAGTCTATCAGCCTCATCAAATACTATATACTGTACACGTTGCAAGGATAGGTCAGCTTCCACCATATGATGCACCTATTATTAATCTACCACTCTACCCCAACGTCTCCTAAGTTGGGACTTTGGCGCCGGTAGATGAACAGGAAATACGAAAAATCACCCAAAAATTTCTCAAAAAACTCTGGAATCTTTTCTTCTAGTTCGTTTCGCTATCTCCACTTGTTGGCCCGTCACTTGAACATAAGCACCAAGAATATTCAGCTCCCCTGTGACATACAAACAACAGCAACAACAACACGACGGGAGTCCTCCTCATCATAATCAAGGGGAGTAGGCAAGGAGGAGCTTTCAATAATCAATTCTACCCCGCCAAGCCCCCCCCCAAATTCATCCCTGCTCTCTCAGTCCCTAGTACCAATCTGCCTGGTGTACATATAAGTACATCTGGATTGCTTGATAGCCTGTCGAACTGTGATTCCATACTATGACCACCAACTATTAAACACATACGAAGATCAGTGTACTTAGCTGAGGAAAGGATAAATAGACAATGACAAGCAAGTCCATGTTAAGAAAAATACAAGACCCCTACAGGGGAACCCGGGTTTCGCGTACCGAGCGGGGGGCAAAATAATGATATTTTCAAGAGCCTTCGGAAGAGTCAACTTAATCCGTCTCTATCCATCACAGGAGGCTAAAGCAGCCCAAGATATGATATAATAAAGAGAGCCCCAAAGTCCCTCCTGCTTCTTCCCTAATTAGTACCAAGCATCCTAGTAACCTTTATGGTCTGCATAGCCAGCTCTCTAGTTGGTGATAATATAACTGCTCTTGATCCAACCACTTCACTATGGCCCTTTAGCATTTGGACCTGACCATACGCAACGATAGCTCCACCTCCCAGTATAGCAGTTCCAAAGGTTAGCTTTACGAAATCAACGCATCGTTACTATTAACATATTGTGATCACACCAGTGTTGAACTCAAGTAGTATTAGTTCCCATTCGGATGCTCATGAATTAACAATCTAATCCCTATTACCATAGGTATAACAAATGCAGCAGTCTTTCCACTACCAGTCCTAGCCATAGCAACAACATCACTACCCCCTAATATAACAGGTATGGTCTTTCTCTGTATTGGAGTCGGTTGGTTATATCTGACTTAATCATGACTCCTCCGTTATATCGTTCCTTTACCCCATTTTCTGTATTGCTTTGAACAATGGATCTGATAGCCCCATAGTCTGGAATGCACCACCACTTATCTTCTTGCTGGTTGTATGACCAGCGGGGCCTTTGCCCTGTGAGGCATCCAATGCCGATGGAGGAGGAGGCATGGCCAAAAGTGATCCCTAAAATATAAAAAGTCCCACGGTGTTATGATAGAATATAAAGTAACAGCTCTCTTAAGAGCAAGTGCAATGGATGCTTTTTAGTGTATGCTAATACCTTTGCCGAGCATTACGACGTCACCACAAACCGTGATAACAAAACTGCATAACATGAAGCGCATCGCTCCGCTTCTGGCCTGTAGCGCTTGTCCAGGCTCGGATCACTTTCAACGTGTTGTCCTTGTCTTGATGGTTCGTCCTACGTCAGCCCCTGCAGGCCGGTCCATGAGGCATCATGTAAGATCATCATGGCTATAGAATACCTATCACCTGCTCTGTTTTAGGTACAGGTGATGCCCAGGATGACCCCTGCCTCATTTGGTGATCTTTTCCCACGTGAAGGGTCCAAAGTCTCCAGTGCTTCACGAATGATAATAGTGAATGGACACGGTGGGTTAAACTACACACTTAGTGTAAAGTTAGTTTGAAAAGGTGTCTTATTTCTCCTTTCGCCGTTTTCTCCCCTTTCCGGCTCAGCCATCAGATATGACCATTTCCACGTTGTCAGTCCTCGCTGTTCCTTTCTCTCCCGCCGCTACCTCCTCTATCAACGATAAGCCTCCCCCCGACAGTATTAACGATATACATTCTATTATCGGTGAAGCAACGACGCCGAGGCCAATGAGTGCCAATAGGGTTAGTGGACACAGGAGCCGAACTAGCGAATACGGGTAAGTCTGGTGATCTTAGCACTCTATGATGATGCGACTTCACCTCCCTTCAGATCACAGTTCCGTAATACACCCGCTTGCTTCAGCACTATGGGCCGTAAACCCTTGAGTGCATACAGCCCAAATGCTATGAGGAACAGGTTACAAATTTGAACACTAAAATGTCGACTCTCCATTTAGAAACCGACAACCGGATGCTGCCAAACCCAATAGGAATACTAGTAATGTCCGATTTGACGACGGCATCTACGCGAACGCTAAGAGACGATTCTGGACAACTCAGAGGACTTATGTAACATTCTTTATAATCGGTGTAGCCTAGATATCCCTTCCTGTAGCATAACGGTGCATCCTTGGACTTGAGAGCCAATCAGGGAACAGTTAGTGAGGAGACTCGATGGGTTAGGTAAGTAGCTTATTCCGATATCCCCGTGCATGAATATAACTCAGACGAATGTGTAAGTGAACATGCTTAATAGAGCATCTTTGTTGAGCACATTGTGTGTTGCCTGCTACTATCGAGTTTACAGATTGTTAATCATTGAACACAAGTGAACACTGACACTGCACTTATTGGCAGAAATATTAACTATTAGGTTACACTATGATACCTCTGAAAATAATCGTATTCTTATTGAAGAGCTCCAATTCGCGTTAGTGCAGCCACAATATTATCAGCAGCCCGATGATCGGTACAATTAGTAATCACACATCGACACTTTGGGCAAGTCCCTCGACTTGATATGGTTCCACCTAACCATCGGGCAAGGCATTCACGACAGAACATATGTCCGCAGTTGGTCAATGACGCATTTCGGCAGAGGTCCTGAGCGAAGCTGCACTGCCTAGCGCAGCGCCGTGCTGTCCTACATGACAAATACAACAAGTAGACTCGGCAGCGATCTCGGCAAGAGCTGCTTTGAAGGACTCTTCATTACGAGATCTTTTAGGGAATGAACTGAAGCACACACCTGCTCTATGGCGGTGGCAATATTCCAGTTACATTATCGACAGCTTGTCTGATTCACGGCTGCTGCTGTTGCTTTGAACTTGAGCTTGGAACCAAACCTTGGACTTGATCACCTAACACTTAAGAAGTTGCGGCATACGAATCTCATATGATGCATCTCAGCACAAACGAATAGTTCTTTCCCAAGACGATCCCTACAATTCTGCCAAATGCATCCAACCACCCTTCTTCGGTATCTTGTATCATATGAATAGGTAGCAGATCCTGCCAGCCGCTGATGAGCTCTCTTTCACAGAAGTTATGAGTGGCTGTTCTTGTCTGAAGATATGAACAATCCTGCTGCCGCTGGTGGTGATGTTGTCGACTTACAATCGATCGTTTGGAGTTTTTATGATTTATTATTTGTATTTGGAACCTCACCCCCGAGTACATAAAGTTCGTATTCGATCCTGATGAAACAAGTATAAACAAGTGGAAGCATGATGGTGATGTCGTCCCTCTAATATAGGGATGACCGTATAACTAAGCTAAGGGTGGGCTTGAAAATCACATACAAGTCGCGATCGAAACTGATCTCAACGCAGCGATATAATGAGCTGCGTATTTGACAGCCTCTTGTAGCATGCCGAAGAATAATTATCAAAGTCCAGCTTCCCTATGTTGATACCGCTACTCAAGAGTTACAGTACGCGTCATCTAGAACGCGCGCTTCTTGAAAGGTGCGCAGAGGGTCGAAAATACACATAAAAAAGATTTTGGGTGTTCGGATTCGGTAACTTGGATCCCATGATGATATGAGACATTTTCAAGGTATATAGCGAAGCAAGTAAGTGAAAACTCGCCATACTTAAGATATAAATCGATTGTCACGAAGCGTGCGTTCTAGATGAAGCGTACTGTAACAAATCTTACGATCTTCTTCTGCCTTTGGTTGGCACTCCAAGAAGACTGCCATATGCGTTTGTTGTTCACTACTTCCCGCTGGAAAGACCAGTAACTAAGCATGATCTATTGGAGTTGTATCGGTATCCATATCACTTTAAAGTGGAATGGCCCGGCTGTTGAAGCTGATGATCTTATCCCCTCACTGTGATGACAGTATCTTCCGATGCCTCCAAGTCTAAACTCGAGCTCATAGATATCACATGTTCGCGTAACACCTAAAAAGTACATAGATCACATAACGCTTAGATATTTGCGGTATTAGTAAAGACTGTTTGACGGTAAAAAGTGACACGCAGCGTCAATGTCCCGTTTATATTGAAGCACCGGCTTGAATGCCTGACGCATTTGTCGATCATGTTCCAAACTTAGGCGTTAATGTATCCAGAGGAGATTACTAATCTCAGATTAGTATCACCCGTCAGTTACCCAAATGCTACATCCGTGAATACACAGTCAAACGACACTTTGTTATCCACAAAGATGATGAAAGAAACTTTCTGTCTGACAGAAAGTTCCTGTCAGGAATCTGCTGTCAGAGTCTGTCAGGAAGATGCTGCTTACTAGAGCTAAATAGAGTAATATCGTTTCGGACAGCAGTAGATGTTGTTGAGTGTTTCCCTTGCCTCCTATTGGGCATTTGATAAAATCCTGATCACGATGTTTATAGCCAAGCCAGAGTGCATGTAGAAAAACCATGTAGGCCTTCGCTACTACCGTGAAGAACCCGCATAGAGCTAATACTAGTAACTCAACATAAACTATTAAGGCTGCTCACAAGTTCTCAAAGACATGCCACTCATAGCCGCCAACGCCCGCATTATGCCGATATTCACAAGAGCTGCTCTCTCACCATCGGCTGACCCCTGAGGAGTATCACTCAAAACCCAGTTATACAAAGGCCAACTTACGGTATGCTGGGCTGCATAAAGGCTCTCTTGGAATCGTTCAAGTGCAGTGCGGTAGTCACCTTGATCAGCTGATATCTCCCCAAGTCTTGCAAATGCCCCTGAGGAAACATCGTTATTTCCTTACGAGGTCATCATGTGTTACCCATATCCATTTGATAGTCTCTGGTATGACTAACTGTAGCTTCTTCTATATATTCTTCAAGTCTTCTTTCAGGTTCACGCGCCCATCTTGATAACCCTATATTGGCCAGGACGGCGGTGTTGTGTGCAGCTGTGGTATCAGTCATGCGGAGTTCATCGGCACACTCTTGAGCGCGCCTGAGGATAATGACATCTGTCCTCGTTTCATAGTCATTGCAGAATTGCAGAACGTTGTGTCTGATCCAAAAAGGTTGTTACGTACTGTTGGTAAATGGAACATTTCTCTGCATCCCCCAGAGCTGCTAAAGCAATTGATAAATTCAAATTGGCCAGAAAACGGCCTTCGGAATCTCCGGCAAGATTGAGATGTTTACGATGGTGTCCGAGTGCCTGATATGTGCTCAAACATAATCTGCCTATATAACTAATCGACATACCTTAATCCACCAATCTTTGGCTGTTGTCTCAAAGCCTTTATCCGATTCTGCCTTACCAACAAGATGGTGGTCAACTCCGAGACAATGATAGGCTAATGCCTCACCTTGTGTGTCTCTACACTGTAAACATACCTGACACCCTTCATGCGTTGAACAATTTTATACAGAAGTGCTGATGAGATTTACTTTAAGAAATTCCATATAGAATTTAATGGCTTCTCGCCATCTACCAGCATTATCGTGCAACACACCAAGTGAGTAGCAGCACCGTCCTGCCTCTCGAAGACGCCCTGCTCTTCGACAAGTAGTACGTAGTAACTAAAGAGAACTAAGAATACAAAAAGAGACAACAGGAGGAACAAGTGTTATCTACCCGTAAATCGGCTACTCTATTAAGTGGTAATTCTTGAACTTCATTGACAGCTCGCTGAGGTGTGTGAAGATGGGGCGGCAGGTGAAATCTTTGAGGCTTTAAAAGTGGTAATGACGACACCGATGCATCCTGATGAGGGATCTTTAAACCAAGTCGACTGATCAATTCATCCAACTTGTTCATTGTATCTTTTCCGTCGATAACGTCCCCCACTGTAGCTCGCAGTTCTGGGGCGTATCAGTCTGACAATGTTAAACTGACATGTGCAGCCTGCACGGTGCAGGTGGTTCTTTAGGAGTACCTTTGAGACAGTATCCACCGATGCGACGAAGACTCGGGGTTTACAGGTGACCGATTACTGCCAGGTGCCGTCTGAACTACCAGTCAAGCTATAACTAAAAGTGTTCTCATACCATCGGCCTGCTGCTGCCACCGAAGCTTGGGAGGTTGGTAGGCGCATGAGCCGAGGGTTGACGTTGCGCCATAATCGAAGTTAACAATCTTGGTTTCTTTTCGAAGGCTGGACCCCGCGAAAATAGAAACATAACGAGACACATGGATCTCAGGCACATAGACATCTCAATTAACGTATTTGAAAGAACAACATCCTGGTAGCACAAGGGCGGCAACACGACAACTGCGCAGCAATACATGTTTGCTGCTATTTTTTTCTTAAAGGGTTACGGCCAGGAGCTATGGGAGAGAAATGCTTCTGCTTCCTATTATCTCTAGTCCGCAACATTTTATAGGATGTTCTAGAAGTCCTAGGTGTTGCCCTGGCGATGGCCCGTTGGACAGCTAAATCAGGTCTGATAACACCGACATCTGTTTCACGTTCATCTTTGGTTCGAGCCTTCTTATCAGTAGTAGTGACTAATATGTTTTTCACATCGGTCGGGGTGAGGACGTCAAAACTCATCATTAGTGCAGCAACTCCGGCGGTTATTGCAGCGGAAGCTGAGCTACCTGTGACTGGGATGAGATCCCACTCGCCATCTACTATAAATGGCGCCATAACGTCTGTGCTTGGAACTCCTAGAGTAGCATCAAGAGTAGAGTTATACACAAGCACGTCGGGTTGGTCTGTTTCTGTAGCTATAGCACATATAACATTGTTGAAGTATCGATGCAGTCGGCATGGTAGGTACAACTGAGTAGGATGTCGAGTGGTAGAGTCTGCGCTCATCCCTGATGTGATAACTAATATATCCTCTCTGGACCTCAGTATATCCGATAGAGCATCTTGTTCGTCATATGTGAATTTATCAGCGTAAGCGATAAGAAGTATGTCGATGTCATCAAACCCTAATAGAGCCCCTTCCAACCCACGCATGAACTGCGACGTTGAAGCCCTCCCATGCTCATCCGAGGTTAAACGTATTGGGCGAAACTTCACTTTATCTACAATACCAGCAGTTCCGAAGTCATTGCCTATAATAGAACCAACAATAGAAGTCATAGCAGTACCATGGCCATAGTTATCATGAAGAGATGATATAGGAACACCAGATGCATCATAACCATCTAACACTTTACCGATTAGATCTGGGTAATCTTCCAAGATGCCAGTGTCCAATACGCCTATGACGACATCGCGACGTGGAAGTCGACAGTTGTCCGTTAGCGACCACGCTCTCTCTACTCTCAACGCCTCATATAAAGCTGCCTGCTGGTGGAACAAAGGGTCATTAGGTGGATAATGAAGAGGGCAGTTGTTGTTGGCACCACCCTGTAACATTGTACTCAGTTTGTAGCTGCCGGTAGGAGTTATCGAGGCAGCCGTAGGTACGAGTTTGGGAGCGGATGAGTCAGATATGCACGAGTGACGGTGATAACCCATCTTATCAGGCACGGCAAGGTGAACAAAGTCACATATTTCTTTTGATGACACCGGGCAGTCAGCCGTTCCACTGTGAACTATCTGCATCTTACTAATCTCAAGTGTCTCAATAACAACCCTATGGCCCGAGTGGCCGAAGCATTTGATGAGACCTGCCCAATTAGGTTTCAACATATCCATATCCGACATCCGAGATACATATTTATCGAACAACTCTCGTACTCCAACGGACTTCCCATGAGGGTCGACAAGGTAGACTGTAGCGAAGTCAGAGGCAGCAGCAACCACGGTAATATGCAAGAGGATAGAGAATGAATAGTAAACAGATAACCAGACAAGAGGACCAAAAGACATAGGGGGTACACAAACTCCTCCTACAAACGAACTGGTGAGGGAATACAGCTTATCCCGGGACCTTACTGTATACTTAGACTAGAAGCCGCGGTAAAATAAGCACTGAAGTCAGATTAAGACACCTTACAGAGAGTATTCTCCACGTCACCCTGGGGCTCATTTCACGAGCGTCGTTAGATTAGGACGTCTTCAATTTTAGGACCCGAATCTTGGGATGTCCTTACTTGAGGCCATTTCACAAGGCTAACGTTTGGATCTTAAGCTTAGACGACTCACTGCGTTAAACGAGTCTTGTACATCTTTAATGTTAGGATGCCCGGTAAAGTACTCATCCCCGAGATCTTTACCGGATGAAAATTCCCCTAAAAATAGGGCCTGTGAAAGGCGAGCGTACTAATCGCCGGTTTTTGATGATAAAAACGTCCTCATGTTCGATTGTGGCCCCCCGGAGGATATGCTGGTGACTTACCTTGCTCCCTCGAATTTCCTCAGCACACCCTAAATTGCTTACTATCGCCCTAAAATTCTGAATTGC
>JAAPAO010000113.1:0-19737 GCA_013115145.1 Perkinsus chesapeaki
CACACACCCAAACTCCTTTTTATAAGGCTTATTAATATATTCTTGTGGTTGGTTGCACCGAGACCGTCCACACCGCCGTGAGCTTGGCGATAATGGTTTCCCAGCTGTCAGATTTGACGAACATTTCAGAGTTGCCCAGGACGTAGAGCCCCTCCTTAGCACGGGACATGGCCACAATAACACGGTTTTCTATACCAGTGAAACCGATCTTGCGCGCTTTGTTCGACCGCACCAACGATAAGATAACGACCTTATTTTCTTCGCCTTGGTAGTCATCGATCGTAACCACGCGCGCACCCGACTTCGTGCCGTCCGGGCTTCTTCGGAGCTCCTTGTCCAGCATGTTTCGGATGAGTCTCTTCTGACCGATGTATGGCGTCAACAGAGTTATCTCCTCAGCACTGTACTGCTGTGTGCGCACCAAATAAAGCGCCAAACCCGCCGCAAATCTGGCCTCAAAATCGTTCCTCTTCGATGTGCCCTCGTAGGCTTGCTCTGGCTCTCTGTGATCGACAAAATAAACATCGGCAGCAACCCCCCCGACTCGGTCGTAGTTCTTAACTCTGTCATGATCCAGCAAGCCATTCACATAAAAATGCTTCACCAACGCGCTCACCTCCGGTCGCATTCTCAACTGAGTCGTCAGTCTAGTGAAGGGCACATCGACGTTGATTAAGCGCTCGAACAAGGATATGTCGAAATGGTTCTTCTTGGTCAGCTCGTACGCATTCACCTTGGGCCTCAGTTGCTGGTGGTCACCGATCATAACCAAATGTTGAAGGTTCGGTGATGACAAACTGGCCACCAGCTGACACTCCAGCAGTTCTCCAGCTTCTTCAATGACAACAACTCTCGGGGCCAGACGATGCAGGAGGTCTCTGTTAAGAGCAGCATACGTACTGGTCATCCCGACGAGCTTAGCCCCGCGGCACGCTCGTAACGACAAAGCCTTCCTTTGTTGAGCGTGGGACTTCGCGAGTTCTCTTCCATCTTTATATATCTGATGGAGCCTCGCCTTCATCGGTCCCTCTAGTGCTCCACCAACGGCCTCAAGGACGCCCCGTTTGTTCCTTCTAGAGCTCCTTCTGATCACCATCATCCCAGCGTCATGAACAGCATTGTGGCACGCCGCCGCAACAACGCGCGCGTTCAGCGACTCCTCTAATTTCGCGCGTATTTTCCTCTGCAACGCTGCTGCCATCGAAAAGTCACTTTTCCATTCTTTGTTGATTCTCAAACCATCACAGTTGTCGCCATGTGGCCTATCGACTGGCCCCTCATCAGCAGCAGCCCGAGTAGGATCCTGCACAACTTGCTCATCTTGCACTTCCTCAACGCCGCCACCACCAGCCGCCCAGTCATCCAGCTGCCTGTCGCCCTCAATTTGCTGTATTCGGTCCATATCAATCTCACCCTCCTCCTCCCCATCTTCTATTTCCGGCTCGGGAATGGCGAATTCAAAAAGTCTCTTCACTTCGCGCTCCGCTCCGCCGACCATCATCTCGTGCATTCCGCGCCGCGCATTTTCTGGCAGGGACCCGAAAGTCTTCTGTCGACTTGGCCTGTAGCCACCGCCGAAGTCAAAACGGTTTGACGTTCTCACTCGTCGGCCGCCACCGCCCTCCATTTGAACTCCCCAACGCTTCAGCAAATCCTTCTCGTTGTGGACCAACTCAACTTCCTCTTCCTCGAGCCAGGCACGCAGCGCCATTACGGCGAACTCTGCCGCGTGGAAGCCCAACTTGGCGAAACTGGTGCGCCATCCTGGCGGCCTCAGGACTTTACGAAACAGACTGAACGGCAGGTAAGCCAACGCGCAGAGCAGCTGCGCGTCACCACCCTGGTAGAGAGCCACCACAGAATTCAAGGTGCGCTTGATGCCCATCAACTGATCACGGCACTTCCTCCTTTTTTTATATTCCAAATGAGTCTCCTTCGATTTGAACCTCGGATGACATCTCTGAAGCTCCTCGTTGTCAGTCTGAGATCTTCCCCCAAATCTCACTATACCGTTTATCATGAAGGGCAGCAAGTCCTCGAGCAACTGGTCCAGTGCATGGTTCGTTAGCGTGACCGCGAGTATAGGCTCATCGTAATGCTTGAAATCCAACACAGCACGGGCGATGCGAGAGAACTTGACACCGAGGTAACTTTTCCCGGTCCCCGGCGGACCTGAGAAGAGATAAAGATAACGAGGTGTAGTGAGACTCATCAGGCATCTATGATCTTAGCTATGCCCAAGACTTAGGCATATTCAACAATTTCAGGATTCACTTGAGAGTTCTCTACTGGGAAGTCATTGGCTATGAAAAGTTGATAATGCTCCGGAAAAAGGGAACATTCCCGTAGAAATTGTTTAACAAATCTGCAGTAATACCGAGTAACGTTTTAACGGAAAACTTCGCCGACTAGTGAACCACAAATGAGACCCGATCTCCGAAAAATCCGAGCATGTTTCGCGGAAAACAACATTGGAAATAACAATATTGCCACCTTGCACGATCGCCACTGGTGTCTTCAATATGTACTTCATGGCTTCCTCTTGAGCAGCATCCAACTCGATAGGCTTCCCCGTCAACTTCGGCCATACAGCCAACGGGTCACTGACAACCGTTCCCTCACCAGCACCAACATAGAGTGGAGATAGATCAACCTTGGCAGCACGCATGTACGGCGGAGGGTCGACACTAGGCTCAACTGTGCCGAGAACAGCAGGCAATAGGGGCATGCCAGCTAGGAGATCCCCGTCTCGGAGGAAGTCGAAAACGGGCCGCTTTGCCATGAAGTAGTCGGGGCTTTCGAGCATGCAGTATTCAGATCGGAAATCAAAGCGGCGGAAGTTGTCGTCATCAAAGGCCAAGCCGACCGTGCCGCTGTTCGACTTCGTGCCGCCGGTCCTCTTTAGGTCGAAGTTCTCAACAGTTGCATAGACCAGGGATTCGGAATCCGCACGACCTTGAGGGGTGCCAGTGGTGGTCTTGAACAGAGCGACAAGAGAGCCGTAGATAAGATGACTTCCGAGAGTGAAGTCAACCGGTCTCGGGCAGACAAAACGAACCAGCACGAACGCCTCTGCTGTGCCCGAGACACCGAACGGCTGCTGCAGTGCTTTCACGTGGCTGTAACACATCGCTCGAGGGGGGATGCCCGAGTCGGTGGCCAAGCCGAGAGAGTGGACCAGAGCCTCTTTCAATGGTAATAAGAATTCTTGGCGCAAACAGAAATAGTGGGTCGCTCTGTAAAGCAGGACCTCAGCTGGACTCGAGGCTTCCCACTTGTCAGCCTCGCGGTTCACCAGCTTCGACAAGGCCTTAGGTGGAACGCCTTCGTCTGTGATTTCCTCCAAGGACGGCATCAGGTGTTTCTCGTTCATAAGATTCTCATATTGCTCTTCTTCATCACCAGCAAACTCCGTGACGCGACGCCGGTCTCGACTCGGACGAAAATTTTTTAGCGGCCCGCCGGATTTGTTGAATTCTATTTGCCTGAGGGTAACTTGAGTCATCTCTTCTCGTCAAGAGAGAGCCTCAGCCCTCTTGGCCAGCATCTCCACGGGCACCAACGTGGCCGCAGCCTGGTCAACTCTGCCGACTTCTACCAGAACACGCATGCAGCTGACCAGCGCCGCTTGGGATTGCACTTGGTTAACAAATGAAAGTGTCGACATAATTATATTAGCACTTAAGCATCTCAGTAGCTCGTCGAGTTTAGAATGGTCGAATGCAACAGGGCAGGTCACCAAAACTTCGAAAAGGACGCGGAGCTCCGCTACGGCCAGATCGCGCATGAAAAGATTGATCTTGTCTCGGAGAAGATGGACTCTATCAAGCACGAAGTCGGCGTTCTTATGGCGGCTAATGCTCCTGAGGAATCGCCCGGCTTCAGCAACACTTTCGATCTTATCACGATCAACCGGCTTCTCGCCTTCCTTCAACTTCACATGGGAGTAGCGGCAGGCATCGCCGTTACGACAATTGCCTCTGGCGAAGAAGTGGCAGGAGGGGGCCATGGGGAACCACAACTAATAAAGATAATCATAACGAGAAAGGATCCACAGCCCTTTTGATGATTCTGAATGTAATAGAAAGGTTCTGCAAGACTTGTAGTTCATTTAGAAAGGCAAACAATTTTCAAAGAGAATATCTTCAAAAGACTCCTCTCTTTCAAGGCACCATTCCTGAAGCCTTGAATCAGCACTAGGATCCCCTCCTATGACTTAGATTCATATTTGTTTAGAGATCGAGTTGGTGTGACATTATTATTCACCAGCCTTCATGTATACTCTATGTCATGTGAAATTCAGATAAAGTATAGCTCCGTATGGCTCCAAAAAGGACTGCTTCTGCTATTTTACGTTATTCAATAATAATTATTGTATTTGTTAGACTTTTTACCATTCATTAACTTAGTTACTATAATAATATCTTCAACTACATCACCAACTAATACCTTCGACTAGAAAATAACATACCATATTTCTCGACTATTCGTTAAATACGTTTCAATGCCGAAGCTAGCTGTGATATTCCTCACGTCAATACAGATACAGAACCTCTATAAGAGACGTGACTGTCGCTTCCACGTCTGACTATCAAGCTTCGTCCAGCCCGCCGGCCGCCTTCATTTAGGTGCGTGACACGGAGTTTTTTGACCACATTACTTTTGCACGCGTGCGCAAAGGCTGGAGCTCCTCAATGAACTGAGATGGGTTGCACAGAAAGTTAGGTGGACCTTTCAACCATTCATTTACAATGGTAAGATGTGTCCCCATGCTTGCCTGAGCATCTTTCAACACCGGCAAACAAATGTTACAAAACAGTTTTTCAATTGGCTACTGTGAGGGCGTGCAAGGAGCACCATATGTAACAAGTTGTTATTAAGTCCGGTGCACATCAAGCCCAATATAGCATAACAGTTATTACACCACATAGTCAGGCACAATGCGGGCGAGCTGCTGCAATGTGAAAGGTAGATTCACCAGGGAAGTCGTTTTACCGAAGAACTTTGTAAACGATATAATCACTCAGGCATCGAGCGTAAAACAGCACGGAAACTCAGCGGAACAACCTTCGCGAAGTGTAACGGATCCCGGGCAGATACCAGCGAGGTTCTTGACGGGTTTAAGAATATCGATCAGACACAATCGACTAGTAAAGTCTGAAGAACCATCAGTGTGTCATAATTCAATGTGTCTGATTCCGACACGAACACCAGACACTTGCGTATGTGAAATTGACATCAGATTGCCCGAGTCCATGAACGACTTTGCGCATCATCATCAAACATGCATGCAGATCGGCGCCGTCTGGAACAGGTTGTACTGAATGCCAGGCTGATGTGGATGGCAGGACCTGACTTAGGAAAATATCAATTAATACCAGTTATTGCTGCATTTCATGGTCAAGCGATGCCCACGGATCATGCGCCACCAACCGTTGCTAGTATGTCGGAAAAACCTACATTCTCTGAGATGAACGTTGCCGTGCAAACTTGGATAGAATATAGGAACATGCTTATCGATAAACCGCGCACTTTGTACATCAAACGAGTCTGGTGCTCTGAGATCTCCATGACCTCGGTGAGTGTTGAAGTACCTACCACAACACAAGTCGAGGGCAATCAACAAAAGCTAGATTATGACCGTGTACTGTAGGCGACATACAGGAATGCGTGATAGAGGCCGGTAGAAACTTTTTTAATTTTTTTGTCAAGTAGTTCGTCATGCGCGACTTGCTATAAACCGAGCTCGTCCAGCTCCAACTACACGACAGAAATTCTATCCTGTAGTTGGAGGTGGATTCTATCATAGAATTATCTGTCCTCGACTAATAGGGGTCGACAAAAGGGGAGACAATTCCCAAATACCGTACAATTAGTGCAGGGTTACCGCTAGCCGAAAATGCTCGCTGATATGAATATAATAACTCGTTTTCATCTTTTCTCCTCACTGATCGACTCCATAGTGTTCCTGTCGAGGTAATATCATACCAGGTGTTCTCCAATTCAACATAGGTTCGATCCTGTTGCTGTCCACCGGGTACGGATACACCGAATAGCTCGGTGGAGGCTCAGGAAGTTGTACTGGTGGCACCTGTTGAGTAGAGATACGTTCCTCGACCAACTTGTGAAATGCAATGTGGTAGGCTGCAAATGCGTGAGGTAAAAGAGAGCAATCTCGAGAGGGTGTAAAGAGAGGGTTCAATCAAGTTTAGCGAGGGACCCGATCAGAACAGAGCCATCGAGGGAAATGAAATATCAGGCCGAACAAGGAATCCATTTGGTGCTTCTTTCCCTCGCAGGAATGTATTTTTCAACCGATTCTCTTTAGTAACTTACCACTAGGAATAATTATTGAACCTCGAGGGACGCATGAAGATAGATGAGTCGCTGGCCCCTATTAGGGCCGCCGGAAGCTGGTATGCTAGGGCTGTATGTAGGTAGATAATAGCCTTGTGTTTTACGACCAAGTTTCAATGCTAGAAGGCAAAGCAGCTCGCTTACTGTATGAACCTCCGCACCGAGAACGTATCGTTCAACAAGCTTCCTAAGATTCTCCGCCTCAGCTGCTACATGTTGGGCGTGCCGCGCAAGTGACATCGTGTGAGACGCAGCTCTTTGTGTGACCGCTTGTGTTACCTAACCCACGGGACTATGGACCGCTCCCCGCTAGTCTGGTGGGACCCTTTGAGATGTTCAACATTATTATTTTGGCTGATTTTCTTACCTTCTGTGAAGTGTACGATCAACCATATAGGAAGCGCGCATTGGGCTCTTCGGGCAAATGTCATCCATCGCACACGTCAGGCAATTTTATGCTCTCCGAAAAAGGCCGATTTAGAACATTTACCCAAGGTCATTTGGCAGAGGAGGCTTGTTCCCAAGAGGGTCGTTTATTTCGAAGAAAGTATAGACAACTGGCAAGGGTTAAAGCGCCACCGAACTGGCCGCAGCTACAAAGCAATCAGCTAACTACGCGAGGTCTCGGACTCTGGCATGGCCCATCCGCTGCAGAACAGGAAGGATTTGGGAGAGGAAGTCGGTAACACCGACACGGTTAATGTTCCCCCTCTCACTTTAGCAGCGCCTACAGCCGCCTCGCCTGCAACTGCCTTCTGTGATGGCACGAATGCTAGCTCTGGATGAACGAGGAGCTTATTGTTCTGAAAGCTCATATCGATCATTTCTCAACTCGCTGTCATTTAAGGGGGTACCCCACCTGCCAACTGGCTTGCAAGGCCAGATCAGCCCCGGGCATCTTCGAGAAGAGGTTTTGCAGTAGAGCATTTGGGCCGACCATAGCATCGCGAAAACGAACAACAGACCTGTACTAGAATTAGCCAACTCGACTCCACCTTTCCGCTTCGGAATAGTATCACTGAATATTGAATTGTTGGACATTACACAGGAGTGATTATACGAATGGGAATAAAACCTTGAATAAACAACAATAGTCTAACTCCTTCTAATCACATACTTTAGTAAATGTACAACTACTAAGCTTTATAACAAGCTAGAATGATAATTAGGGACAATTGTGTTGTATATATTCAACCTTTCAAAATATTCCACAACCGACTTCACTCGATTGATTCCAGACAAGCGTTGACAACGCATTCGTTTATTTCAGAGCCTTCTGGATTTGTTTAGAGAATTTAATGAGTCTGTCATAGCTTTACATTGATATGATTAATATATGCTCCATATTGCTTTAAGTTAAAGCCTTCAACAGGAGGTGGAATCATTCCAACAGTGAGTGTGAGTGATGACCCGCGCTAAAAAAGTAGTCAAATCTACCTGAAGACTTTCACCACATTGCGTAACTAAAGTGGGACTGGTGCCTATCCGAGTCAGTCTACCTCGTGATGAATCTATACTGCCCCCGGGGCAGTGCCCCGAGCGACATGTCATGTCCACAACAACAAATAGCTCATCATTGAGACTAACCGTGGTCTGTGGGTCTTTGCAAGGGATTAGAGCCTTACAGTTAGCCTGGCTGTGATCGAGATAATACAAATAGGATCTATAAGCTCAGTGTTGGAGGGGATAATCAATACCCGTTCTCGATGCCATTGGCAGTGCCACTAGAATACAACACGATTCGTGATGTAGTTTACAACATTTCAGCTGTGTCACAAGATGACTTTCTTGTCGTTAGTTCGAAAGCACCGATATGTTAACGCAGCAAATCTCCACGGAAGTACACTTCCGAAGAGTGTTGAAGGCCACTACCAAGGCCACCATTATGCCTCGTAAGCCTTTGATGTCGGCGAACGCCGGAGATGTCGGTTGATCCGAGATCTAACCAACATCTACACGGAGATTCTTGACATCCTCGCGATTCTATTGTCCCATTCCCGCTTACACACAAATGGTCAAACACACAGAAGGGGACAATTGACACAAACTATTGAAACAGAACGAATAAGAATCTTAAGAAAAAATCACAATATACTTTCGCAAAAATAACAATGAGCTCAATCGTGGTGATCATCAAACAGCCTGTTGCGCCCTCGCAGCCATCACCAGCCACTGTTCGCCGGAGTAGCTCCATCAAACTTCTCTACGGTGAAATGTCCTTCAAAAGTTGATCTTCCGGGCTGCCCGCCAGTGCCTTGGTCCTCAGCGCTGGTCGAGGCTTACTCTCCCTTGAGGTGGGGAATCTAAGGTCCCTCTGGAGTTCATCGTGAACTATCTTGCTCCTGGTGGTAGTGCTGCTGCTGTTTGTCACCGAAGGAATGCTCGCAGAGAGCTCTTTGAACCGGTTGTCGATATCGGTCTGAAAGCAGTTGAAGTTGAAAAGATGTTGAATATCCAATTATTATCATATATCCAATATCATACATTATAAACCAAATATTATCCAATATATTGTACTCCACTGCATTTTTGAAGAAATGAAGCTGCGGTGGAGCCTTTTCCGAATCCATCTACATTTTTCGAATATCTTCCCATCTTCCTCAAAGAAATCAGAATTTTCCTCCTTTTCATGCATTTCCCCGACAAGTGTGTAAAACTATACCTACTACAAAGCTGCTAAACTTTACCCTCATCGTCTATCCTTTACAAGATCATATGACCTATTGCATTTCTAAGAATGGGTATCCTTCGGGTATGTTGAAGGGTTATTATTCATCACTCTACGCTCAGTACTCAAGAAGCTCCGACAACTGTCAGACTCAAAGGAAATTCTGATCATTCGGTGAATTCTACGGAACCATCAACAACTGCATCGTGATGATGACAGGGTGTAATATTAGCTCACATCAAGCCCCGACGTATCTTGTTGATCTGTAATGAAGCATCGACATGCAAAACCGGGTAAATAAGGAGGATTGTGAAGCACTGCGCAATGTACATTGTTGCACTCCACTCACAGTTGTATTTATTGAGTTTTCACCATTCATTAACATTACTATAATAATATCTTATACATTAACAATTGATACGATAAGTCACTCGAAAGTGGGATTCATCTGGTCTCACTGTAAACTGCTTTACTGCATGGACTTGGATACTGTAAGAGATACAATGGAGATTACTCTTCTATAATATAATTATGATGACGATGAAGATATAGTTCATTCCGTCTGGGGACATTACTGAATTCAGTCCAGGTCCATTGAGTTGTCTTAGATCGAATAATATATTAACACATTATATTGATATATTGACGATTGACCGTGTCCTTCGGTCCCTATTCCTCTACGAGCCAGAGTCTGTAGTGACCATAAGTCACGCCTCCCTCACTCCCGAAATATTGCTTTCATCAAAATAGTCGGGGACTCCAGTTCACTCTAGTTTACCTTCAAATAAGCAAACCCCATCTCGGTAACATTAAGAAGGTGCTCGAAATAATCGTGCAGATCCTGGCGTGTTTCCTCTCGCCATGCCATCACCTCCGACGTACTGTTCTGCAACAACCGTGATTCTATAGCAGCCTGAAAATGAACAAACCTCAACAACCAATCAACAATTATACCATTATTATGATCATAATATCATACTGAAGAATTGTTCGCGACATGATCAATGCCGAATCCGAAAGAGCGCATTACATTACACCACGCGAGCGAGTAGAAGCTGCGGGAAACTACTATAACTACACAACTTCTAATCTGCCCTCAGCAGCAGCCGCCCTAAATCCATCTCATCTTCACAATAATTTTCCATACATTTTTGTAACACCTATATTTCCCCACAGACCTACCGCCTCCTGCATTATCAACTTCTGAGTATCTCCTCTATGTGCCGCTATTGTTCTCGATGCTGCGATGTGACCGGCCATCACAGCGACAATTACGAGGCTTATTATTGCTAGAACGGTCATCAAGGCCAGAACGGGCCTGTCTCGAATCGACCGCAGAGCTCTGAGGAGACCAACATCACAGACTACGCCTCACCAAACTGTCTACGAATGCCTCAAACAAAGAGAATCAAGAAATAATAACCTATCACATCTCCACCACGACAGTACGTTCACTGATGATGAGGTCGGCGCCAAGATAGAGCAAGGAGGAATTCCCCGTTCGTTCGATGGGTTGTCTCTACATTATTTCTATCATACCAAAAGTCTTGTGCCGCTCCTGCAGCGACAGCTGCAGTCAACAATGAGCTCGGGCTGGTTTGCCAGCTTCCACTATTGGCAATGAACTAAATGAGCTCATTTGAAGTGAGTAAAGTTATCGTAGAATGCGAAACACCGATGATTGATGAGGCATGGAAGGCAGTGAAATCAGCATTTTTGAGAATACTGGAAGAAGTAGCCTCTGTATCCTAGATCACCGATCACAAACCCTATGAGAACAGGAACCCTCAAGAAGCCTAACAGACACACTTTGCTACTGCAGCTCCCTTCGTCACTCGCCCTGTAATTAAATATCACTAAAGTACTTGAAAACGCTCGACATACTGCAACATTGCACGTTTCGACATAAAGGAGAGCCTGAAATTACTATGTCAGATAATAACCATATACTCAGGAGGCTTGTGTGAATTAAAGAACACCTAAAGCCTAGCAGCCTAAATCAATATACTACTGTTTCGTCACTCGCCCTTTAATTATATATTGCATAATTCGACATAATGGAGAGTCAACTCTATGCTCTTCAAAAGGACCTGCCCGGCCCCGTCTGCATTACCTGAGGCATCCCGTAACGAGACTTTCGCCAGATTGCAAACCTGACATAACAAGGGATCGAACCAGGTACCGTTCATAAGGCAAACAAAAAGCTTAACCACACCACCAAATCCTCTCGTACCTCCGAAGGTCCCCAGTGGCAGGCCTTCATGCTCCGCAACAGTCTGCTTCTTAGACAACACCAACTCCAATTCCGATACACGCCGAAGCAACTTGTCGTTGAACGATTTCACCGAGGCTAGTTCAGCCTGACCATTGAGAGCAAATATCCACTTCCCTCGGGCAAAGAAATGAAATCCTCCGATCATCACTGCTGCTCAAGATTTACTGGAAGTGCAAAATATCGATATAAGAGCCCTTATTCCCAACCTTTGCCTGCCAAAGGCGATTCAGGGATATTGAAGATAGATAACACGGCAAAAATGGTAAAATTAAAATACAGCATTTGGAGATAGAGTTGATTTCGATAACCGAATGAAAATAATGAATTAATTACTGATAGAAAGTATAGATTATCTATGACGATACTAATGTTATCAATATACAGTATATTACTAGTAATCGATATATACCTATTTCATGAGATGGAGGCATTTTCCAAGCCCAGAGATATATTTTACGCTGTGGTGAGTTTTGAGTATCTTTACTACAAGTAACCCATATCTCAATATAGATAAAGCCATGAAACCGTTCGTATTAAATTAATCCCTAAATAATGATATTCCCTCTCCCTCAGGGGCAGTCCGTTAAAGACCAATGGCATGCCTCGAAGTGGAATTAATGACACTACATACAAGTGCCATGAACACTGAGAAAATCAACCATCCAGAAAATTTTACAAGATCAATCAATTTTACGTGAGCCCATCAAAATACATCTAGAAAGCTTTCGCAAATTCGCTGAGCGCTTTCTAAGTCATGTACACGAGAAAATTTTGTGTTAATCTCGAGAATAGCGGCACCCGATTGAGAGGACCGCTGAACCACCATCTTACTACCAGCAAAGTATCATTATTTGCCATCAACTCCCTTTGCATCACCGCTGATTTCTCTGCATCGGCCGAAAGTCTGCGAACGTGCACAACCAGAGGCACTCTGGAGGAAGTGGGCTTGGTGAAACGCTCCTGAATAAACATGATTGAAGATGGCGAAGGTAAATTGTTCAGTATACTGATGCTGACAGTTATTATGGTGATCTTCCTGTGTAATATTTTCTAGTATACTTTTCGGTGCGGTAGTAATGCGATAATGGTTCTAGTGCACGATAACTCTGATCCGCGCACAAAGGGTCCCGGATTGATATATTAATGATACTTCTTCACGGAAAGCTAATAGTATCACTAGCCAGCAAGGTCACTGTAATGAATCTTCATTGCAGTTCTGTATAATAAATTCTCCGTATATACATAGTTCACACGAGTACGTTCGTAGGGGCACGAAGAATCCACCGTTAGTATATAATACTAATAATCCCCCCAAAACCTGTATCATTATTATCATACAAGATTCCCGTAATGACTCCCTATCAAAGCTCTTTACAATAATATCAACACCTTCTATACCTCAACACACTACCTGTGTCAATGGGAAGTTGGCAGCGGTCATGAGCTGGCATGAACCTGTCCCTGCAGTATCCCACTTCATTGCCACCCAATCGCTCAATTCCTCTAGTGACCGCACTTGCAACTCATAAGGACCTTCCTTGTGCTGCCCCAAAACCTTAAAGGGTTTTTAACAACCTCTCGTTCAAAGGTAATTATTACTTTTAAAACAACATGCCTCGTGACATCAGGGCATCCGTCGGTTAGTTCCGGAATGGTCTCGGGCTGTGGACTGGTGCCGTTACAGTGTCTGTTGAAAATTAGAGATTTATTCAACTTATTATATTTGCAATATTTATTAACAGTTGGACGCAACAACTGCATCGGATAAATCATTATTATATGTCATTATACGTGTAATAAAATATAATCTATATGATTCGTTGAACATCAATTCTCCTGTTCCGAAACTAAACGCTCAAACACTAGCTCGAGATTTTCGCACAGAAGCCTTTTAACAAGCGCGAGTTAATGTAGGACCCGCTACCTTCGATAAAGATCTCCAGAATACTTGAGTGAATGATGATGCATTGGAAAATATTAAGTAACTTGGCGGTTGGCAGCAGTGTACAGTTGTCAATGTTAAAGGGAAGCTTGTTCAGATTGCAGTGCCCCCCCAGCCACTGAGCCAATCATGCGGAATGCGAGGACCAATACTTTCCAATAGCAAGTCGCCTAGGCTTCAAAATTGAACAATTTGTGAAATGGTCATTTGAGAATTTACCATCTGAAAAATCTACTTGCCAGGGATCGAACCAACGCCTTCTGGGGTAGAAAGCATCACTTTAACCGCTACACCAAATTGCACGATGACAATATTGTAGGTTGAAGTTTGTGGGATCAAGATCCTGCCGAGTCAATTGATTGGGAATACTCAATGGCATCTGCTGAGAGGGATTCATACAGCGAGCCTAATAATTAGGCCTTAATTCCCGTACGATACGAGTAAGAACTCAACGTACATCGTTAAATCGTTTCACCCACAAGGCAACGAGAATAAGCTTACATCTGTGCCATGACTGGTGCTCAACAGGGGATGACTTACCTGGGATAGATGATGCTTAGAATTCATATAACACGGATGCTTGTGGGATATTAGGGAATCAGGCAAGAGACACTCTTGAAGAGAGTGACCAAGGTATTGGTCAACAACAACATCATATAATTCACCAAACGGTAAGTACAAGTGACTTTTTAGGAAGCATGTAGCAGTAGGAATGTACCTGGCTCATCAGTGTCATTCTGTAAGAGAGATTATGGCGTTGATTTGTTGTTCCTTTTATCTGTCAAACTCGAGCTTTTTTCGTCGAACATGAAGGGAAAATCTGAGAATGTGTCAAACTTGTGGAGCATACTGATGTTCGTGCGAGCATGACACGCGCACACATTCACTGCACAAAAACTCTGCGACTTTCGTTGAGTGACGGCGGAACATAATCGTCATATTATAGTTCCGGTTGTCCCTAAATGACGTGTGAGTCGTATTTGCTGCGTTGTATAATATACTATAAGTCCCCATTTTCTTTGGTACACTTGTATTCCATGCTGCTAAGGTAACATAACAAGCAATCGTTATCATGTAAAACGATACCACGTCCGGAGACAAATAGACATTTCTGGTATGCCGATGTCAACATTACTTCGCCCTTCCAAGTTGATGATGGATACTCCGATCGATAGTAGCGCGATTGAAGCATTTGATAGCCCGACATTTCCACTCCGTAGGACTAAATGCCCGGATATCGTTAACACTACGAAGCCTTCGTAACGAAGGTAGTGGGTATAGCTAAACCATTCGGGGCCTAGAAGTATATGGGAGCCTCGTTACTCACTATTTATACGGCAAATACTGCATGTGTCCACGAGGTCATGATCTATGTTTATGTCTGACACTTGGGCACGGGGAATGCTCCTTGGGTACGGGGAAGCAAGGCAACCCCGCTATCCCGGTATTACGGCAGCGTGTTCGTGGTACAGTGGTATCGGCCGAATATGCTGCTGCTCATCTCTCTCGGCAGTGCTGGTGATGTGGTCACCGAAGCGGCTACTGCAAAGCTGAGCTCTGCTGTGGCAAGGCGTCATGACCACGAGAAAGTCAGAACCCTTTCGGAAAATCGCCGGGGCGAACTGACCGAGGTGAGGTTTCTGGTCTTGTCGAAAATATCCTACCAAAGTTCTCTATCCTGAGAATAGCACCACCGAAATGGAACCCTGTCGTGACTCTTCAATTCACTTGCTTTGCAGCACACCATTTGTCCATGTGCTTTGCACTATGCTCGTACAGAGCCTATCCAGAGCAGCTTTCAGTATGTTACTAAAGAGTGTACTCGACAACTCACTATTTGGCCTCTTCCACGTTGGCTCCATTGGATTCGCTCTTTACCCTCATGGGCTTCGTGTTCGCGAGTTGGCCGAGTGATGGCCTCAAGTGAAGCGAACAGCTGTCACGGCGTAGTAAATGGAAAGTTGCCGTTTTCCAGTTTTCTATACTGTAACTGTCAGAGGATCACCGTAACACACGGTCCGTATACGGCAAGGGGGGGCCCAGGAGGGGGCTACAGAAACAACCCTTTAGTGAGAACTCGTCACCTTCTTTGTATTGCGGCGCAACAGTTGTGCGGTCTCACACAAGTTGCACGTTCACATGGCCGACTCTGCAACCTGCGATAACCCGATTAGAGCATTGACTGCTACAAAACGCGAATCAGGTAGAGTATAGATATAAGCCAGATCAACATGGACATGACATGGACCGCACCAATCGAATAATCATTGAATCAGAACTTATCAGAGATTTGGGCCTGTCCCTTCGTCACACTCCCGATTCCGGGGTCCCGAACCATGGGCTTTTGACCAAAGAAGAAAAGGTACCAGTAAGGACGTTTTGCCATGACTCGAAGTCTTTGAGTCAAAGAGAAACTGGCGAATGGGGTCAATCGGGGGACGCTCAGATGGATAAAATGATTGTTTTTACGTGGACTTCCGTGACATATCGGTCACGCGGTGAGTCACGAGCATGCTCCGCAACGTCGATCCATGAACAACGCGTTGATTTCGATTGCGAGGTGTGTGGTTAACGTGTGCTAGCAGACACTTTTCTGTCTATCTCTTTTCCTCTTCCACCGATGCGTTCTCCCACCCTATCACTTGCGCTGGCTACTCAAGCTTTCGGGGATTATTGCAAGCAACTCTGCGATTTTTCCGCGGAGTGCCGTTTGTCTAAGCACGGTTCTTATACCAAGGATACCGGGGCTTGTTTCGGTTTTTACCATCGCAACAAGTCCTTCTGCTTTGATCCGGCGAGACAAGGCGGCTGCGGCAGCTCCGATTCCAGGCCAGTCTTCGCGCCCAACGTTAAGCATGAAGCTGGGAAGGTACGACCTTGACAGCTTGCCCCCTCTAGCCTGGCTTTATTTCAGGTCCTCGTTATATACACTGGTGGTACGATCGGTATGATGCCGTTTCCCAATGGTACACTCCATCCAGTTCCAGGATATCTTACAAATCAGATTCATAATCTACCCGAACTTAAAGCTAACGGAATGCCCGAGGTTACTGTAGGTTATGTCATGAGGTCTGTTTCTAGTATCTGATTCATGTTAGGTTATCGAATGGGATAATCTAATCGATAGTTCAGATATGTCAACAGAAGGATGGGTAACTATGGCCAAGGTAGAGTATCTCTTCCCTTGAATTGTTAATATCTTCTCCAGGCTGTTGAGGATAACTATGATGAATATGATGGATTTGTAATCCTTCATGGAACTGATACAATGGCATATACTTCGAGTGCTTTATCTTTCATATTTTCCAATTTGGCCAAGACGGTTATCGTCACTGGTTCAATACTTCCCTTCAGCGACCCTCATTCTGATGGACGCCGTAACATCATAGTTTCCATTATTTTAGCAGGTGGGTCACGTCAGTACACGCCTGTTGTCTTATTGATCTCGCTGCCAGGTCTGTACAACATACCTGAAGTTTCACTGTTCTTCGGCACCCAGCTCCTACGGGGGAGCCGCTCTGTCAAAGTAAGTTATCAGTTTCTATTTGCCTTCCAGGCTTCAGTAACGGCTTTCTTCAGGGCGAGAGTGGGACAATTGAGGCGTTCAAGTCGCCCAAGTATCCTGCCCTGGCTACAGTTCATGCAGGAATAACTTTCCTGAATGCTGAATATTTGGTGCCTACAAGTTCCTTCGAGGCCCAAAAAGAGATGGAGGGATCTTTGCTCGTCGTTCGTCTGGTATGTTGTTATCTTTCACCGCTATGCTCGCTATGCTTTTACGTCGGTTTGACGCGTTACGTTGTTGCTCGCTCTCTCTTCCTCAGTCCCCTTGCTTGGCCAGTCTATATTCGATGGACTTAGAAGTGGTGAAGGGTGTCATCCTCCTATTGTACGGTACCGGAACTGCCCCGTCTAATCCTCGTTTCATCAGCTGGCTTAAAAGGTGAGTCTTTCTATACAACTGCTCATGTACAGCGGAATGCTCTTATTTTTTCAGGCTTCAAGAAAAGGAAATTCCTGTTATCGGAGTATCTCAGATCGTCCATGGCACGATCTCCTTAGCCCGCTACGCCGCCGGCGCTCAACTGATCTCTCTGGGAGTCATCAGTGCAAAAGATATGACCACGGAAGCGGCCATTACTAAGCTCAGCTACTTGCTCGCCCAGGGCTACGATCGTGCCCGAATCAATGACGAGTTCGGCTCTTCGATAAGAGGGGAGATTATAGATGTAAGCTTATGAGTTAACCTCGGAACGAACACCCTCCTTTCAGGCCAGTACGCCGACTATGCTCGATCTGACTTGGTGATCAGATATATTATGACTGAAGATTCTTTAGAGTCTCAAAGAAGGCTCTTTGAAGTCTTCTAAGCTTCATTCAAAGCCCCAGGATACATACTGTCCAGGGACAAAATAGTCCCTACTGAGATTTTTCTGAATGCTTGCACCTACCGGGTACAGCAGTCACTGTTGAACAGTAAGTCATTTCCGTAAGTGAGTTGACCACAATCCTAACGGCTTCCCACACAAGTTAATTTCGGCATACTGTGGAGTTTGTTAATTTGGGGGGAAAATGAGTTAGTGAAAATAGCATTCTGCTTCAGTATGATGAATAATCTGGAGAAAGGTGACAAGTTGACTGTCCGTATTGCCATCAAGATGTTCCGAGCCAGAAAGGTTTGATGCTCAATTGTCCTGGAATATAGTAGACGCATGAATACTCTCACGCCTCACAACTCAACACGGCTTAATCCCTAGAAATGAGTTATCACATGCACACACAGTTATATACTTCGCAGAAGGAAGGTGCTTCTGGCTGACATGAAAGACTAAACAATATCAACACCTCGATGCAACATCGGAAAAAATGCCATCGAATCGAATTAGAACTCCGCCTGTTTGGTATTCAGCATATGGCTCAGTGCCGAGAGCTTGCAGTAGCTTCTGAAACTCCGCGTCGAAATTGCTGAGGCGAATCTCGCTACCAACCAACTCATAATCTGCAGTGTAGACCTTCTGAGCGATCGAGAGCAGCACTGAAGTCTCGTCAAAAGTCAATCGATAATCTCCGCCTGGGTATGGCGAGGTGCCGCACCAACTCCCCAAAATATCCGACACCGACGGACCCGTAGCCGGTGGAACTGGGGCGACTTCAGCTTGGTCACAGGGGAGCTCATCACCAGCGCAAGTGGCGTCAGCTGGAGCATAGCAAGGTGTACCGTCGGACTTGATGTGAATCCCGAAACAATTAGCTGGAGTCTTCCAAGACTTGCAGTATGTCTGGTCGCATCCCGGAATACCCGAGCAAGCACTCATGCACGCAGCATCCTGTGTAGAATCACAGTAGCTCATTGCGATCAGTGAAAAGAGAACGACGAGGCGGACAGGGTAGGCCATGAGAAAAATGAGATAAACAGCAACCTGGCATACAACCACGGTAAAGATGGAAAGGTAAATCAATTTCGACAACTTTCAGCAGCATAAAGGGATGAGCAGAAATAGGAAACGGTTTCAAGATACTCCCACACAAGCACACACACTGTGACAGTTTCCCACTAACCATCATATCTCAAATGGACATACTGTTTGTGCAACCACGAATAGCTTAACACTGTTAGCTTGATTATATTGCACAAAGAGTCCCAAAAAGTATTCCATCAAATGCGGATCAGGACAGCAACTGCCTACTGCTTGCAGGCATGTGTTTCACAGCCGCCAACCAAGAGGAGTTGGCGTGCAAACAAAGCAGTGCAGAACGGTGCAAGGTAGAATTAACAAACAATAATAGCACTCGATAGAGCTCAGCTGCTACAACTGCACATTACTGATAGTACGCCACTGTTATCGCCGCTTCAGACTCTGAAGTTAAGGAACCATTTACCGAACGAACATTCTCAGAAATTAAGTCAAACAAGAGTAACAACAAGAACAATCCTCAATACTCGGCAGTCACGAGTTTATAAAGTTGAAAAGTCAAAACAGCCACGCATGTGAACTGCAACTCAACTCGCTTGGTGTTATAATCAAACTAACAAGCTACTATTCAGATTACAGATGATTAGATATTGAAAATACTTTTTAATCAATATTTGAACTCTCTCCCTGGAGAGGGCAAATGCGACTAAATATACTTAGCATGTGGAAAGAGTAGTAGAGAAGACATTAACAAGTTCGACATATATACCTTCAGAGGTATATGTTGCGAGAAGAGTGGAATCTAGTGATGAAAGTAGGCTCTCCAGCACAGGATCAGGATTCTCGATAACAATGTTATACCCGTCCAGATAGTACGTAGCAGTGAATGGCTGACCGGAGACGAAGATCGTCACTATCTGATCGGCACCCATGGTAACTTCCATTGGTCCCAGCGGAGAACTACCACACCAATTTCCGACGACATCGTCGATGGTTGGGTAACCCGGATCTACGGTGGTGTCAACGGAAGCCTCGGTGGTGTCAACGGGAGCCTCGGTGGTGTCAACGGGAGCCTCGGTGG
>JAAPAO010000113.1:19831-36902 GCA_013115145.1 Perkinsus chesapeaki
GCTGGTCTCGTAGGGAGCCTCAGTGGTCTCGTAGGGAGCCTCAGTGGTCTCGTAGGGAGCCTCAGTGGTCTCGTAGGGAGCCTCAGTGGTCTCGTAGGGAGCCTCAGTGGTCTCGTATGGAGCCTCAGTAGTCTCGTATGGAGCTCCAGTGGTCTCAACAGGAGCCTCAGTCGTCTCATATGGAGGCTCAGTCGTCTCATAAGGAGGCTCAGTGGTCTCGTATGGAGCCTCAGTGGTCTCGTATGGAGCCTCAGTGGTCTCGTATGGAGCCTCAGTGGTCTCATACGGAGCTTCACTGGTCTCGTACGGAGCTTCAGTGGTCTCGTTCGGAGCTTCAGTGGTCTCGTACGGAGCCTCAGTCGTCTCATAAGGAGCCTCAGTCGTCTCGTAAGGAGCCTCAGTCGTCTCGGAAGGAGCCTCAGTCGTCTCAATAGGGGCTTCGGAGCAGAGCAAAGGTTCCCCTTCACACGAGCCATCTTCGCTGTCATAACACAGAGACTCGTCAGCTCCTACTTTGATACCAAAGCAAACGGGTGGATCAGCCCAGGTTTTGCAATATGATCCCGAGTCTGAGCTCACACAAGAATCAATGCTGTTACAAGCATTCGTGCAACGAATAGTTGTAGCATTGCCGCAGGATACTGGGGTCAACACAGTGTCGTCACAATCTGGATCAACACCATAGAAGCACGTCGAGGAGTTTTCGTGGTAAAGTCCGTAGCAGAGACCGTTCTCCTTGCAGTAAGAGATGTCGCAGCCTGTGGTGTTGCCACAAACATCGGAGCAACTTTCCGTGGCCCGCACGCTCGGGATGAGGGTAATGGCTACAACGGTCCAAAGAAGGTACATTTGAGAAGAGAGGAACCTAAGGATGGAAGTATGGGATATCCGAACTGGCTAGTTGCTTCCGAAACACTTCATTCTTGAAATGCGCTTGACGCAAGACCACGCCAAACCGTTTCGTCTGTCGCCGAAATTGCAGCGCACGCCACGCGACACAGGCAATGGGACGTGGGACACGTGACGTGGCAAGGCAACCCCGCTGGTATTGGGTCAGGATCGATGCTGTACAGTATAGAACCGTTCTGCAGGTGTTGCTGTACCAAGCTGAGCAACTACGAGAATCCCAGTCCTAAACACAATGCACATGTGACGGGCCCACTATCCGCGCAAGCATGTGGCCTGAATTAAGCCATCGCATGATAGGGCAAATTAGAGCGAAAATAATAGTTATCAAGACCGGTTCGAGTACATAGGCCGTGATACATTGGCCGAGGAAACCATTCAGTCCGAGATGTGCGAGCGCGTTACTTGTGAAACAAGAGGCTTCTGCGTAAGATGCGATCACAAGACAAGATACTCTCTATAAAAAAATAATAAAGATAAGCCTCTCGCGGTAAGGTCGACATAAATGCCAGTACTAAGACACTTTGGCCGAGTGGTTAAGGCGGCGGCCTGCTAAGCCGTTGGGCTCTGCCCGCGAGGGTTCGAATCCCTCAGGTGTCGCAAATTTCGAAATGCTTGTGACAGGCTTCGGTATATGGAGCGATGAACCTCGCCCCTGGTGTGCTTCTGGCGTGGAGCGACCCAAAAGACGGCCAAATATTAGTTCACTTTAGCAGGGGAAAACTCGGAGACCTGGCTCTCGAGTCTAACCTGCAATATCCCTTCCCTTTAGCTAGTTAATCGATAATAAATCTTAAACCCTATAGCTAATTCAAGGTCATGTACGGCATGTACAATATACATTGTATATACTGCACGTTAGACACACTATCTATGTCCGGGAGGGATACGACAAGTGTGCGCGAACCTGTAGCTGCAAAGAAAATATACGCAGTATACGTAAATGCGTAATGGTAACGCGTAGTGGTAGGTGTTCAGCATATAGATCAAGGTATTCGAGCGCGAGCGTATAATTGAGCTCGGCAAAAGTAGAAGTTTGTCAAGAAAAATGTAGAGCAGGTCATCACTCCAAACTCAAGCATGCAGTTGCTCAATCTTCGAAACGTTGCTCATCAAGCGACTGTGCTAAATGAGCCAGTTCTCCGGACGATATACCATCCGCTCTAGCTGACGCAAAAACTCTGCCCTCGATGTCGCGCCAGACCAAGAAAAACCCATGGTAACTAAATACAAAAACAGAAGTAAAGATGTGTGCGGAAGCTTTGTTGCGCAAAGTTCCTCTTCCTCAAGTCATAGAAAGTACTACTCAGGCTGAATGACGCTACATTCAGCAAGAACCGGCAATGTCAGTGTTTCGGAGGGAGCCTCTCGCTAGACACTCTACTTGGTAGAGCCCATACCCTTACCCGGTAACTGGCAGATCTCCCTCCACAATCTCAGCTATGAAAGTATTGACACCACTATCAAGTACGACCTTTCTTCCTGAGACGGCGCGGACTGATGCCAATAATAGAGAAGTATCTTCAAAACAACTTCACCATTGGACAACAGCGACCACTCACCTCCTCCGTCTGAATATCCATCGCTCATTTGCCGCGTCCCACCACCTTCTCGAGCCTCTTGGGACGCTCCGATAAGATCTTCAATTTCCTCAATTTCGCACGATTGCGCGGCGTTTTCGCTGCCACTACTGAGAGTGATTGCGCTCACTGGAGTGATCTCTGTAATTCTCTGTATCCCTCCTTCATCTTCCATTGGCTGCGTGACAGATATCTCCGATGCCTCAGCCGTCCGAACCCTCTTGGCCAGTCGCAGTTCGCTGGGTTCTCCTGAACCACACGAGCTACTCTGCGGCCTCTCCTGGAGGGGCCCTGCGCTAACAGCTCTGCATTCCGTCCGGTCCTGTGATGACGTAAGCTCTTGTTTCACTGCAGGGGGGCAGTGAAGCATCGTCATACTCGTACTAGATGGATGAATGTATGAAGGTACACCCCGATTAACATTCTGATTCGTCGGCCGTACTGTATTGGTTGCCAAGGGGTTTTGACATCCCATCGACGGAGCCATTTGCCCATGGTTATCATATGAGCTTGATGTAGCCGTAGACACTCGCTGCAGACTCGACCTTGATACATGATCATCATCACCGAATACAGGCAGAGAAGAAGCCCCTCTGGACAAGGTAGCTCTGGCCTCGCCTGGCTGGTGGACTGCGGAGCTCGCTACGCTATTAGACGGCATAGTCCCACCGAATATACCATCGTTCGGACCACTGTTGGGCATACCATTATGACACCTGTCTCTAGTATCGGCCATGGTCTGCGGGTCTAGCTGAGCTCTGGCTTCTCTGCCACCTTCGGTGGCTAGATTGGGCTGTGGCGCGGCAGATGCTGTCTGCGTGCTTGAGCGGGAAATCGGTTCCGAATCGGTGGGAGCAGCAAGTCGTAGAGGATCCGCTCGAGCTATCTTTTCCGAAAGTGATCGCTTATAACTGATCTGCAACTGTGGGCAGAATCCACCGAGGAACTTCACGTGACACGGATACAAAAGAACGCATGCCGCGCACACGTCGGGGGACCCTAACTAGAAAATGAGAGGACAGGCAGAGCTCGAAGCTCACCAGAGATAATTAACTTTGCTCCTGGCAACCTGCCAAGCTGCTGTGGTATCTCGTTGATAAAGACGACCTCTATCGCTGTTATGCGGCGGACCCCATCAGTAAGCATCATTTTCAAGACTCTGTTCTTGGAGCCGTTCGAGCCTGGCAGCAGGGACATAAGGAAATCAAATGTTACCCAGAAGAAACGCATATGAAGTTGGATTGGTCAGGGAGAATATTTCCTAACAAAATTTATATTGTATAGTATCTCCGCAGTGAGAACACTTTTCGGCCCCCGTGGAAAACAGTATTAATGCTTGAGGCCCGAGTAACGATGTACCTCTCGTAGCTGAAAGTATCTCGTAAAGTGGTGAAGAATGACCCTATAGCTATCACGAGGGACAAGACGCCCTGAAGGATCCTTTTAATGATCATAATACAATATATGAACGTCAGAATAGAAATGCCACTGATGGGGTGAAATGCAGACGTTGAGGCGCATCCTCTTTACTTTCAGTTGCTTCGTCTATAACAGCGTTGGCGGTATCATCAGCGAAAGGATCAGGTGAGCTCGTTGTTGGTAGTTGATGAAACTTGATTGGCTTTGAGACGTCTACAAAATCTTCAATCATTACGAAGTGGCGACCTGGTAGCACCTACCATTGAAGGAGTCGACGACGAACGATCAGAGTGAACAGGACCGAGCTGGAATGTAACTATTTCATTAGTGTAAGATAAGCTCAATAATATCGATAACTATTCCGCCTTACAATATATCAGTTACTAATTGTAAATAATATATGAAGTGTCGTGAAAAGCTTACGTCCGTCTTTGCTTCGCTCAATCAAAAATGCTAGTGTTGGCACACGACCTCAACTAGGTAAGATGGTTCACGTTCAGAATCAACCAAAACAACTATACTGAGATCTGAAGTCCTCATAGACTTCTAAAAAGGTTGATGTCATTCGACAAATCCATTCAACACCATTGCAGAGCAATATATCGAATGATTAGTCCAACTTTTGGACACAAACTAGTAGGCAATCAAACGGCTACAGAGTGAATGACCTACACCATCTTGTCCTAGTTGAGGCAAAGACCCCGCGGCTATACAGTCAGCTAGGTGACTGTTCATCAAAGCAGACAGCCCCGCATTTACCTGAGCAAATAAATTCAGATACTTCAACGTGGGCAACCTTCACAGAGTGGTAACCGGCGTCTTGCGTTAATTCTATGTACTTTATTTATTAAAGCGCGGCGAAGGCTGCCCAAGAAAATCAGCACTTCTTTTGATATCCTCGGGACGGGCACTATGTGTTTAAAACAAAGGAGTTACCGGAGGAGCTTTGATTAAGTTATGTTAAATGTACTCTCACCTAACCCACTGCACTCACATCATCACCGACACTCTCAATCCACTCAGGCTTGGGCGACAGACCGAGCTCGGCGACTTTAGCCGCAAGCATGCCTACCTCAGAAACTGATAGGACAGCAATCATTTCGAGCCTGTGATAGGCTCTCAGCGTGGTGATTGTCTGTTTAGTGCGATGATGGCTGTGATTTTTCATACCGTATTTCTCTCAACTTCGCGATTCAAGTCACTCGAATAGGTTCAATTCTTTATCTTGATTTTGTCATCACCGAGTGTTACGTCTAACAACTTGAAACACAAGGTGCAATCCATACAGGAACTTTGTGTACATACTATGCTACTGCCGACAGCAAGAGTGAGAGAGATATACGAAAAAAAACACTGAAGTATCTTAGTGGCACTCAGTATGCCAGCAGCAGCAGCCGAGCTCGGTCTCATTGCTACGAGGAACCTTCCAATCGACGTAACGAGTCGAGGTCGGGATACCGCACTCGAAATCCTCCAATCATCCGCTCTGGTAACTCATCCTGGCATACAAGCAATAATATACCCATGCCTATGAATACTAATCCCATAGCTTCATCAAACTCAAATTGATAAGTGTAAATCGATGTTGAAGAATTAACCAAAACATAGGCTTTGAATGCTTGAAATGCTACGAGTCCAACGACTTCCCATCATTGCTTTTGCGGCTTAGTTAGGCCACAAATAGTACAATATCTAATTTTATTTTTATGTTAGACACACAGTGTGTTTAAAGCCCGCCACCACTAGTTGTGGTTCGACCGGATCCAACGGAAGTTGCGATAGTTATATTGAGTAGTCTCACCCGTACTTTGTGCAACTTTCCAACAACTCGGTCCAAAAGTTCGACTATTAACTCACACACGCCTTAAATGGCCCTGCCAATCCATGAGATTTAACTGGTCCTGTAGTAGCGCTCAATGGCATACACAATGGGTTAGCTAGATACTGTTATTTTATAAGCATGAGCAGGGATAGTGTCTTTAATACTTACATCAGATTCACCCTCTATCACAAAACCTATATCAATAACAAGCTTCTTAGCGGCGTCGGTAACCTAATAAGATACTAAACAACAGGAAGTCATCGAATGATACAAAATGTTAGTCGAATGATTCCATTCCGGCCGTCGGAATCCCTGGGGGTGCTCTAGGAACATATTTTGGGAAAGAAAGTCACCACCGTATCCCCCTATTTTAGCATTTTTCATAAGACCAGATGAATCCCTGCAAAGATTCTATTCCCCACATGACTCACCAATGAGACTATATGTCGTGCCAATTGGCTTGAATAAACATCGATCGACACCTCCATATAGCGGTAACCATCAAAGTACTGCGTATCGATCTTAGTACCGATTATGGCAGGGGTCTCGCCAATAGCCTACACCAAGAACATATGGCGTTGCAATGTCAACTTAGGCTCGAGGTAAGGTGAAAAATGAACCGTAATTTCGTAAGATTCTTCCAAAAATTTCATTCTGTCACGGACAAGTTTAGCATCACGAAGTTTTCCCGAATTGATCTGAATTATTCCGTAATTTCCCAATCGCGAATTCCGGCCACAGAAGCTCGCCATGTGCATGCGTGCTTACTCGTTTCACAATCCAAGGTCCCTCAACAACACGGGGAATAACTTTCAAACGCTTGTTGCGCTCCTCGGTGTCCATAGCAATAAATCGGTGGAATAGTCTAGCATAGGGCTGAAAGGGGGGCAAATAGAGGATCAACTAAAGAGGCATATCTTACTTCGTCCGCTGTGAAAATGTCACCACGAAGGTCTACAGTAAAAGTGAGAACGAACTGAACAGGTGTCATTTGCCAGTTAATAACGAATACGAACCTGCTGGTGGAATGATACACTCACTGCAGTGTTGAATCGTAATACTTCATGAGTCACTAAAACCGGAAGTGCACTTTAAACCCTCTCACAGCTGTGACTGTGTCCATATTATCAGTATAGGAATGTACACTCACTTCTTGGGATTCTCCTTCCATATCCGATGAGCTTCACATCGACTATCATTTACTGCACACGGAACTGCTCGAGAAGTCTGGAAGGCGTCGAAAGATTCTACACCAACAAGCGCTATCATTTCACTTCGTAAAATATCGCTCTTCTGCGTCACCTAAGGTCATCAAGGCCGGTCCGCTGGGGAACTTTTGTTGGTCGTATTGATACAGATCGCCCCGAACGTTCATTGTTGTGCAATCGAGTCTGTCCCTATGGCAAAAACAACGTGTAGGATGCGCCGCCAGTGTGGTTGGGTTAACACCGACGAAAAAAAATGCGACTACGCTTCTTCAACAGAATTGAAATATACAATTGTATATATATTACTCTTATATATAGGCGATTTCTCTATGTAACGATTTTCTTTGTTCAACCATTACTCAGAGCCTAATTCTAATATCATAATGATGAAGCATTAGAAAGAGCTCACGAAGAGCTTCAAGTTGGTACCTTACTTCACTCGTAACTTTCACGCGCCCAAAAATATGAGGCATGGGCCATTTTTTTCGCATCACCCTGTATATTTTATATATTGCTGATTGTATACAATTGTGCTCTTAAAAGTAGTTGTGTAAGATGTATCCTCCTTTATCGTTCGCTTAGTACTTTTCTACTCACTACAGAACCCCACCAAAACGCCCCCCTGGAACTTATCAGCTCATAGTTAAGATACTCTCAACTCTCAAAAACATCAACGGCTCGGAATTCTTGCCATCCGGGAGACTCACCATGTGTTTTCAGCTGTCTCATCGCTGCTCCACTGCAGTACACCATGCGGGGACCCATCCCGACTGGCCGATGTCGATGAAGATGCCGTCGTTCCTGATAACAATGACCTGCCAGCCCCCAGCTATTCGGGCTGGCCCTCACCATAATAATGTTGCTGAAGATGACGTTCCCTTTTATCGACTTCCTCATCATCACCATTTACCGAGTCCTCAACACTGCCCTCCATCGCAGGTGCAAACATATGGTTAAACTCGTATACGAAAACTAAGCGGTACTATCTCTGACATAATCCTACCTACTATGTTACAGATTGCTAAGATCTACTAGATTAATCAGATATCCGATTGATCATATGAATCCGAACAGCTACGATCATCGGGGTTGCTCATGAGCTAGATAACGTCACTGGCTCCCTCTTGGCGTTAATATCCTAATTTATTAGGTAGCCAAATATAGATACTTCACTAACAAGGTGCCCATGACCTAGACGAGAATAGGTCATCCTTGAATGTACTTGATAGTTCATTTAATCTTTATGACTATACAGAATTCGTGCCAAATCGACAAAGCTCTGCTCAACTGGAAAACGCAACCATAAAGATAAGATAGATGCGAAAAGCTGCAATTTTATGGCGCGTGAGAACTCGCCATAAAGCCCGTGATAAAGTATAAACAGTTTTTGGATTAATCTTACATTCGAAAAAATGGTCTACATTTGTCAAGAGAATCTTCATGTCGACCGCGTAAGATACCAAATAGGTTAAATCAATGCTAACTCTCATCTGTCACCGCACCGCACTGCACTCGGCGTGTTAATGTCAAATCAGGATATCGTATTCTAAACCCTCCAATCATCCGTTCTGGTAGTTCATCCTAAATCGATCAGCTGGGCGAGCGCTAAATTCATGCATACAGTCTACCTCCGCTTGGCCTTCAATCACAAAGCCTACATCGATAACTAGCTTTTTAGCAGCACCCACAACCTGAACAACATCATATCGCATTAGTCAGCCCAACAGCAGCTCATGCGGAAAATGTTCATTTCAAACGTAATGTCAGTTTCTCAAGCGTTTCAAGTCATAGTCGAAGTCATTGGGAGGATTAATTCCACCTCGGAAGATTCACAACAGCATGGATAATCTTACCAGAGACAAGGTGTGCTTGGCAGCAACGCTTGAGAATACGTCAATGGATGCTTCGACAAAGCGATCGCCAGAGTGATGTTCTGTAATGAGCTTTCGACCGATAATGGTGGGCGTTTGGCCAACTGCCTGAAGTAGAAAAGCTCTACATGTTACTGACGATCAGTTCATGAGGGGAAGGAGTTGCTCCGAATGGCTTTCCACCAGAGGTAGACTGGGGACACTCAAGCGGGATAGAATGTCCTCCCTCCGGTCTGCGCACTGTAAATATTGTGAGAAGTATCCTTTAACGGTTTCATACACAGCTAATATACACCGCAAGTACATGTATATGAAGCATTGGCAACGCTGCTCGCCAGTCCTGTTGATGCGAGTATCTACCCCTACCCCCGATCGGTAACATCAACTTCTATCGCGGATTCCCCCCTCAAGTGAAATGCGGATCTTACTTTCTTAACAAGCCATGGCCCTTCAACGACTCGAGGGATAACTTTCAACTTGGAGTTCTTATCATCATCACCGTCCAACTCTATATACCGACGGAATGCTTTAGCATATGGCTGAAATAACGTCAGTGGGAATAGAACCAGGGTCAAAGGGTTACGAAACAACCTCCTTAACTATTAGACTAACCTTATCCGATGTGAAGAGGTCGTTATTCAAATCCACAGAGTACGTCACAGCGAGCTGCAGTGGAAACATCCTCCAATTGATCACGAAGTAGAATCTGCACAAATCCTTTCAGAATCCTCGACACTGCAATTGAAATACCAAAAAACCTATATGATACTTTGAAGAAATAGAAGAGATAAAAGAATCTCCAAAACTGTTCCAAAAAAAGTCCTAGACTCGATTCCCTCAGAACTTATCCCGTCAAAGCAGCTTATACAAGCTGACACACAAGGTTCTCTTGTGCGAGTTTATTGAGCAATTCTAGGAAGCTTTCTCAATTTGCGTTTCCCTACCTCTCAGGGTTCTTCTTCCAGAGCCAATGAGCTTTACAGTGTGGGTCCTGAGTTGCACAGAAGATCTCTTTATCGGTGTAAAAGAGGTCGAATGAATCTAAAACGGCAATAATAGCTACAATGTCTAATCACCACAATGCGAGCTTCTGTGAAACATTTTTGAAGTTGCCGCCGTGAGATGTCAAGAAATAATGGTGGTTCGGCCACCCTAACTTTGGGATTCGGTTCACTGAAGCATTTCATAACGACGACCGACGACTCGCTAGCATTCTGCCCAACGCATACGTACAGATTATGCTCCAATTACTCCCAGTAATGGAACAACGGATGCGCACTACTACTAGATACTCATATACTATAATATTTTTATATGGTATGATATTTATATCTGTACTGTGATCTAAAAAGTTATAATATATACTTTAATAAATAGTAATAATAACAGTAATACTTTATCCATATAAATACATATATTTTATTAATAATATCCACAGCTTTCTCTCCTAATCTCCAACCACGAGGTTACTCATCAGTATACTCCAGATTCTCTAAGCTCGGGAGGACATACGACACGAATACCCAAGTGGAGTGGTTGCTATGCTTCAACTACAGAATTATCTTCATCATACTCACGGCGCAAAGTCTGTCTATTGGTTAAAGGGACTACCAACTACCGGATTTCCCGACTTGGCATATAAATAGATACTAGACACCCACCTAATCTCATGATAGCTTCATCACTTGCCTCCTTCAATCTGTCAGTTAGATAGCTCCCGCCTCTCACTTGCATCGTCGAACAGTCTATACAGTCCCTGAAATACGTTACCATATAGAATACCAACAATAAGGATATTATTATCCTGTTTCTATAGCATAGATCATAACCTACTATCGTTCCCTCATCCACCCTAAAGTGTTATTTTTCTTAAATTGAAAAAATCGTTCATTCGAGAGAGCATATGACTCCCCGATCAAACTGATACATATAATGGATTTACCATCACCACCTTACCATGTGTTTTCAGCCTTATCATCCTCGCTCGGCTGAGGCCCCTCCTCACTATCAAGAATATCTTCGACTTTAATAACTGCCTCACCACTTCTGCTGACCTTTCCGTCAACTTCTTCATTCACTAATCGGTAATGTAAAACATTAAACGTCTCCAAGCTCACTTTTGCCGCTGTTTTTTCTCATTCTCCTGAACTTCTCCGCCTCACCGTCACTTTCCTCGCCTTCCGAAGCAGAGTAGTATTCAGCTTCATCCATTTCCAACTCCGCACCTAAACAACTCATACCGACTTCTCCACAAACGCTCCAACATTGCTAACCTAGCGGAGGGAATTCAATCGGTTTCACTTGCTCCTCTTCATCTAGTGCCTCGGCGACCTTCCCGTCGGCATTCGAAGGCTCGGACACTACAAGCGCCAACAAGAGGTTCCAACACACGTCGACGGAAACATACCTTTCGCAGCAGCAGAAGCCTGCTTCCGGTGTACCCAGTGAGCATGAACCAACGAGCTCGACAGGAACTCGGTAACGTCTTCCCTAAATAAAACCAATCAGCTGGTTCGGACAGAAGATAAGCTCAATGGTCAGATAAAAACACTTCTTTAGCTTCACACTAGTGCACGGGCCAAACTTATAGTAAATAGTCAGTCGGTTACCTTCTGAGGAAGTTCGTGATCCAATCTGCGGTGTCGCTAACCCTTCGATCAGCAAGCGTGGTGCCACCTTCCATAAGACTGCTGCCAGATCGGCTCCTCTGACCCTCCCCAGCAGCCGACTTATCATGACGGTTATGATGGGTACTGCTACTAGTACTACTACCTGAACGAAGAACCACTGTTATAGTCGCCACTATGACACGCTATGGCGAAACCATATAACTCATTTTCAGAGCGCAAGTGCTTTGATCAAACTCCGAGGTGAGAATGAATGAGCCATCAAGACCTCTCCACCAGGAATCGCGAACGTGTAATGAAGACCGAAAGACAGGAATTGTGTCGGCCCCACCAGAAGTTCTTAGGAACTCAGACTTGATGAGGTTCATTCGATGATAAATATTCAACAACTTACTTGTAGGGGGGCTGGTGGCAGTTGAACGAATGATGACCACAGTCTCTAAGACTGTAGGGAAGACTCCTCGACATCTAAAAACGGTAGACAAATCGACGACACGTCAATGTATAAAGAGAGACGTGCTGTGGCAGCAGTAAGCATTTAAAGAAGGAAGTAGTGACCTGAGCAGTGCTACAAACTGATTTCAGTGTATCATTAAGTATCGACTATCCCTTCAGCATTCTTTCGTTGGTTTAATAGTTTAATAATCCAGTCTAATCTTAACTTCCTTATTCTCATAATGAAGTATTATTATACACATTTGATAATATCTTTATAAATAATAAAGTGATGCTGGATAATACGAATAGAAATGAAATTAATGAATCCTGACCGTCATAACAGATGGCCACGAGGCACCAAGAAAGAGGCTAAATTTCAACGCTCAGTGCTCAGATCCGAACCCTGTTGAAACGGCTCGGACAAGTCACCTCTGCACACGAATCAAAATTTCCATCGTGCTAGAAACTGTTCCCCTACGGCCAAGAATATGGCTTTAGTTCTCCCAAAAGTTCTGAGTGCTAGAAACTGTTCCCCTACGGCCAAGAATATGGCTTTAGTTCTCCCAAAAGTTCTGAGTGCTCCGTCTCATTCTGCATGCTGCACTTCTCACCTCTGAAGGACATTTTCCGGATCAACATCACCTTCTTGCCATCGGTCAAGGAACTCTGCATTACAGAACGATACAGCCTAAAAGTAAATGAATCACGACACTACAGGACTGGTTACCTTATGAACCGTTTCACCTCCAAGGAATCTATACAGCGGCACCAGATGAATCTTTATCAGCATTATACCGCGATGACGCTTAGCCTGACATACACACACATTCGGAAACAGACTTTTAAAAACAAGAATGTGATTTTCGGGAGGGCGGAGTAAATCCTCTGAACCCTGTGTTCCTCCGTGTATTCTACAATTGGAAGCTTTGAGTCGCGATAAAGTGGTTACTATTGCGATTCACTTTCACCAATACCCGTCATCTGCCTATTTAACGCATCAAAGGTCGATGAGGTAAAGATATTTTCTAGCTTACCTTGTCCTTCTCCGCTCGTACAAGATACTGTCGTTGCACCCATGGGGAGAATGACATTACGACCTCATCAAGTATCTTTTCAAGTCGAACCGCCTGTTGTGTTATCCTCACATTATCGCCAGTATTCACTAAATTGCAATCAATAATAGAATCTCGTCGACTGTCAGAGCTCTACCCGCTCGCTGTATATGTGGTAGAGACTCTTCAACTTGTAGCTTCGCCCAGCTAACCAAGAACTTCAGTCGTTTCAAGCCTGATTGAGCGGGGAGCAATCGATGAAAAACAAAGACAACGATTAATCCAAAAACGTTGATATGCCGGACGCCGCTGTACCAACCGACAATATAGGATTGGAAGTACTGCCATACAGGCAGGTGACCCCCTCAAAAAATATGATTTTCGAATAACCTTCCCAGGAAGCTGAATCTTTGGGCAACACATGCGACGTTCAAAAGGTCCTGGGAGTGAATTCCTAATGGTGAACGACCCATGATCATGATCGATAGGGCTGGCGGACAATCTAAGTTTAAAGATTCGGCCGTTGAATTCTTAGCCCCGTCTTTTTACTCGGTCGACCACCAGAAAGTATGCTCTCAACTTCACTCGATCTTCCTGAAAAGGGGAGAAGTACTGCAAGAAGTCATCCCTAGGGGGCCTTTAACTATCATATTCAGTGAAATTCCAATATAGACAAGTTAAGAACTCGATTATTCTAATATAAATTGGAGGCTTGGCACTGAAAGTAATACATCACTCTAAGAATGACAAGTATGACAGATATGTCCAAGTTACTTGGTACAGTGTATGTTTATGTGGTAAATGGTCGCAACATAGTAAGCAATAGAAGAAGGCTGTGGCCCTCCCTTCTCGAGAGTTTGAGTTAGATGACCGAACCCAATAATGAGTATGAGTAGCTGCTGTCCGACAGCTGCTGCT
Organism: Perkinsus chesapeaki; assembly: GCA_013115145.1. Lineage (NCBI taxonomy): Eukaryota > Perkinsozoa > Perkinsida > Perkinsidae > Perkinsus > Perkinsus chesapeaki. The sequence goes on from JAAPAO010000113.1 coordinate 33,673, forward strand.
GATGTTGGAAAGATGCTACTGTTGCCTTCCGGTTACCCCCTGACCTTCCTTACAAGGGGTTGCCAAACAGGGTGGAAGAACTCGGTGAGCTGCTGGAGTGAAGTATTATAATTATACAAATTAATATCAACTAAGTTGGTCTAGTTAGATCTTGCAATGGTGTAGTTAAGAAGCAGGTTGATGATACCACAAAGCATAGCGAGTCTCCCTCTATAATTCGAGCCAATGATCCACCACCACTTAACCGTTATGAACATAAACTATTATCCAATATTACCGTGGTGATGTCCCCCTGCTTTATTGTTGTTGTCTATCCTACTACTGCCACTGCCTTCACTGCCAAATATGGTCTTACTGACATCACCCGAATGATCACTTGTACGCATGTCGCCTTCTGCCTGAGAAGGGATAATCATCGATAATTAGAAATATAAACATATCGAGAATCACCATTCATACTTCATCTCCAACTATTGTCATATCAGTTATTATAATCAACGCCGACCAATTCTCAGGTTTACAATTCTATTATTATTAATATTCCACCACATTAAGCGACGACGATTATTATGATAAACTAGGCTACCACCACGGGAACTCAATCCATCACATTTAAAACATAACCGTGCTAGCGTTCGAGCAGCAGCTATCACAGCTATAGCTGCTACTAGCTACTTCTTTGAAACAGGTGACTATGTGCTACCACTACTCGAAGGAACTTTGAAAACGGCTTTCTCGGCTCGATGAGGAGGAGGAGATACGAGTTTCAATATTTCGGCAAGTACGTCCAGCAGTTAATGAAACGCTATGGAAAGGCCGCTTTCAAAGGCCGCAAAGGAAGCCTTAATGGAATCTCAAACGCCCTCCTTCTTAGCGGCCCAACATCTGAGCACTATGTAAACATAAGGTTAGGAGGAGGAGGATCCAGCGGAGAATCACACTGCTATGTCCGATCATCATTCACGAACTAGGCCTAACCCGCGCCCTCTATATTACAGCTTTAACTTCCCTCCTGCCTTTATCTCTCATATACTTCCATGCCGTCCCAGCCCCTACAGCTGCAGCACCGGCTACTGCTAATGGTGATGCGAAAACCTACAACAAAGAACAACAGGAATTTAGTCTACTTAACGTGGTCGAACATGACCCAGCATCCACCTTCTTCTATAATCCCTACTAGGGACCGTTATTCATATTATAAAATGATTATATATGATTGATTCCTACTAATACTGGCATAATGACTATTATTCTAAAGCCCTTATCCGCTTCACAGACTTAACGAAAAGTGCAACTGCTGCTGCTCATAATCGGCATTATAATTCAATTCCTATAATGACCAAGTTCACACACATTCATCGTTCACAGGGCGACAGCCTGTCTCGCCTAGCAATTGAGGGCAAGTTATTTCAGATACCGCCACCCTGACGAACTCGGTGAGCTCTTTCTAAAGATCGTGAGCGATAACGAAACAAAGGGGAAGCTGCCTGATTATCGGCATGCTCCCCTCCTCCTTAAACTACCATAAAGCTTCCGACTGCGGCAGCAACTCCTCCTGCAGCCCCGCCGATATAACCTAAAATGGTAGTAGCTCTTCCACTGGTAGCAGCAGCGGTTCCGGTACTTTTCTGTTTTCCTTCATTCTTTAATGAGGCAAGATACTCCTGTTCATATTCATCGTCAGTATCCTTCTCCCAGCTTTTACCTACCAATATTCGATTCAGTTATCCCAGTATAGCAACTGCCACCGCCAGCTGCAGCTGCTGGCCGGTCGCCTATCGAATTCGTATAGTCTATCGATTTACTATGTTCAACCAGCATTAAAGAGTAACATACCGGCCCCTTCTCAAGCCCCACTACTTCCTTTTCGCTTTGCCTTCTCTATCTGTGATACTATTTCCTCTTCTATCCGTTCATCATCCTTCCCTTGGTTAGCGTCCTCCTTTGATGACTCACTGGGCATTAAACTGCAACTCTGCACTGGCCTTTACGAACATGTGACACCTCTAGCACCTCTATTCACCCATTTTAAAGTACACCGTCCAAGTAAAGAGGTTATCTCACTGAAGAGCCTTCGATACTACTGATGCTGGGAAAACTATAACGCTTGATCGAATTAAGTTACTAATGCAGAAGTTGAACTCATCAGTCTGATAGGAAATATGTAACAAGGACATATAAGGTTGTTGTTTTCCCTACAGGAATATTTCATCATCATTCACAACTATGGGTAAAATGCGAATTAGGTGTCATGATTCCGCTCTCGCCAGGAGAACTTGTTGCCAGTGGACATAAAGATACCACCGCGGTCGACTTTTCAGCGCCGCTGGGGTGGTTTAGTTTGGGAAATACTCAAACTCAATGACATTATATTACATCACATCCTTATTGTCATGATAAATATTTTATTTATTTTTTCAACAGGTATATAAATCTAAACAAGTGATAATAAATACAACAGGTGAAGAGAGCCTTCCAATTCATTATTCGTCATTATTAATAATTCCCACATTTACGCTGCAATAAGATAAGGCTCGAATAGCGTCACCTTTTCCTCAAAACATGCTCCTAAGGCGACATTTTTTAAAAATACGTTACAGAAATCCACCCCTGTGGACCTTTGATACATATCAATCTACAGTTCATACTATCACATTGTCGAAGCCCAATCCCCAGTTGGTGTCCCCTTCCTGAACCAGCCTGACCGCAACCCTCTTGCCGAATCCATCGGCGGTCTCCTCCCCTAGGTACAGAACAGGCGGATTGCCTCCACAGACTTTGATATTATCGAGCCTTAATGGATTTATTTTAATAATACTCTCCGCCGTCGCCAGAGTGGCTTTGATGTCTTCTTGATGATGATGATAACCAACAAAGAAAATGCAGTTTTCTGCCGGATTCTTGATAGCAAAGACATTTTCGAGCTTAACAAAGGACATGTCGGAAAGAGACTCAAACAGGATATTGAACATTGGATATCGAGTTATCAACTCTACTGTGAGTGTCACTCTCCCATTGCCCATAGCGTTACCAGTAGTAAGTACGATATTCTTCGGATGCCTGGAAGTGGCGGGGCCTTGGCCAACCAAATGAGGAGGAGTGTCTACTTTCATAGGGCCTTGGCCAAACAAATGAGGAGGAGTGTCTACTTTCATAGGGCCTTGGCCAAACAAATGAGGAGGAGTGTCTACTTTCATAGGGCCTTGGCCAACCAAATGAGGAGGAGTGTA
>JAAPAO010000113.1:36999-72809 GCA_013115145.1 Perkinsus chesapeaki
GTCTACTTTCATAGGGCCTTGGCCAACCAAATGAGGAGGAGTCTCTACTTTCATAGGGCCTTGGCCAACCAAATGAGGAGGAGTCTCTACTTTCATAGGGCCTTGGCCAACCAAATTAAAAGAAGGAGCATATACCCCTGGAGTGGGAGAGGGGTCGAGGGGAACCGCACAATCTAATCTTGTGAAGACACCGGCCTTTGTTTTCTCCACCCTGTAGTAGAGCACAACCTTGCTTTCTTTATAACATATGACAACCTTATTCTTTCTTCCAGTTGTTTTGCTCGCTTGTGGTTCCCCGGTAAGATAATAGCAACGACCGAAATTATTAAACTTGGATAACGTAAGCGAGGAAATCTCCTTCAAAATGCCGAGTTGCAACGCATTGTATGTGCCGTGGATGTCATAGAAGGCAACCAGGGAATGGGAATTACCAGGTCCTGCGGACAACCTTACTCTGGACATTTCAGGCCAGCAAGTCCTAGTGTTATCGTTTGCATATCCTTCGTAGGTACCCAGTGGAAGGTCTCCTTCCTTCAAGGAGATGCTGCCAACAGCTCCATAAAGCGAGAGGCTCGCCAATAAGATACTTCGTGTGAACATTTATAGTGATAAATAACAATAAGCTAGCGAGGGTGTCCAATCAACCTATTGGGAATCTTATCCGGCAGTTTATTGATCCCCCCCCAGATAGGATCCTCTACACCGTTTCACACGTGGTAACAATTTATCAAAACCCTCAATGAACAATATCCTGGACCAGGTTTCATCACCATCTATGTGACTTGGTTAAGACCTATTTTCGCGCTGCAGAGGCCTTTGTGAAAGCCAGTTAATAAAACTTATTATGTTCCTATTAATTTCCGTTTTTGTGACACTCAACTTGGCCGCGCCTATAAATCATCGTGCCGTCTCGCTCAGAGCAAGTTACTCTTCCTGGGAGAGTCTTCCACCACTGCAGGCATTCCAGTCCTTCCGGATATGCCAAGTTATTTGGAATTTCATCTGGGCAAGATTTGACGTCTTCCCACTCCTATTTGGAAAATACCAACTTCAATTTTGACTAGTGAATAGAGGATACGATTCTCGTTTGGGAGAGTCCGAGATTCGACATGACTCATACTGATGATTCATATAGCAGATATGGCTCATCATCATTTCGAATAGTAGCCCATTTCATCCGGTAAAATCTCTCTCATCTCTCTGACCATTTCATAATTGTCTTTCCATCCAACCATTTGGTACGATGTCACACCAAAGCCGCTTCGCATTTTAGAAATCCAGGTTCATCCCAGCTAACGGTTCCCAGGAGGAAGAACTGCAGAAAAGCTTTCGAGAAGGGAAAGAACTTCACGCTATATATTCAGCAGAAGTATGCAGTATTTCAACAGGAAGGTTTTTCTAAATTACTATTGACAGGGTTCGAACCAGGGTCGCATTCATGGTAGCCGAGAAACATAACCGTCAGACAGATTCGACTCTCAAAAATAATCTTTATTCAACAGCGTTGCTATTTTGATCTACTGCGTGAAGCCTAGAGTCTCGTGTCTCGATATTGGATATTGAATCCTAATGTTTCATTCTTTCTCCTTCTTCAAGTTAGCTAATACCATCAACTGGCTGCGCTCAAGGTTGGACGAAATGAAAGGCAATTATTGAAACGTGCCAACTTGTCTCTGAACAGCCGTAGCGGACGAAATATGAACGAAGTAATTTGCACTGGATCAACAAAAAATGATAAGAGGATCGCCCAGCAGCAATGGGCGGGATACAAAGGATCAAATTAGACCCTCCAAATCCGTGGACAAAATCCTTGTGGAAAGGGTCACGTTCGAAGTGTTACTCAGAGAGCAATATGATATAGACTTGAGTTGTAGAGCGGCAGCAGAGAGCTTTCTTAATACCTTTATAAACCTATTGTGCAGCAGCAGTCACTTGATAAGTCCAGTTTTACAGAATGGCTAGGCTAGTCATTTGGTATATTAAGTAGGCTTATTATTAAATGAATGCCGAACTCATATTTCCACTAATACTATTTTCAACCCTATCCATTTACGTATGTTATAATTTATACACATATGCTCGACACCAGACCCCCAAAAGTTCGTTCATTCTCTCATGTTGCGGTATGATACTATCGGTCCTCACATTGACCCTTGTGCCATATGACCTCAGCCGGACTGCCTCCCCCAACTCCAATGGCCTGGCAATATCGTGGCGAGTGACTTATTGGCTCTCCTTTGCTCTATCGTGGGTGGCATTTCCCACTATGACTCAATACGAAAAAGTTCACTCCATTAAACGGGCATTTCGTCGTAATATATACTGGCATATCTTGTACGCCATTATCGGTATTGTAGCTCTATTGTATCTTTGGTTCCATGGTGACCTCGGTCTCTCTGGTATAGTTGGATTCATCTATGCTGCCTCGAATGCCTGGGGTTTGGTATTGGTAACATTTTTGATGGGTTATGGGTTGGTAGCTATTCCGCAATGGTTAGCAGTTCTTGCTAAGGACGAACGCTTAATACAAGCATTATATGCTCAAGCGGTACAAGGAAATGATGTAATAATGGAACGGAGATTTGGGGAAAATACGGTATGAAATTGGATTAGAAACCTTAATAGTGAGCTTAGTGCCTCACGTATTAATTATTTTTCGAAGCATCAATAATTTTCCTTGGAGATCCAAAGTTGAAGACAAAAAGATGATTTTCTTCATCTATTCAAGGTTGCCCTGCTGCGGGCCAAACCTGATTTGAGTTCTTCACTACTAGATGATATTCTCGCGATTTATAAGGAATCTGCAGATGGTTATCGCCTTATGTGTGTTTGCTTAACAGGCCCGATTGAAGAGCAAATACGAGCTCACGGATACTTTTAATGCCTGCAAGAACATACCGTTATCGTCCATGGACGTGTCAGCAAGGGAAAAGGTGATACCTCGGGAAGTTGAGGGAAAGCCGGTATGAAATTCCCTGTAGACTAGTTCGTTGCTTGGAGGCTTTAGACATCGATGCTTCGAAAATGGTACAGGAATTTATCATCTGAAAAATCACTGTTGAGTGTTTGGAGTGCGCCTAGTCGAAAGCTATTGGTAGAGTAGTAGTACTGTGACTATCATCAGATGCGTGAAAGCGCGGAGTTCTTGGGAGTGTATTGGAATAGCCGTCGTAGTGACGATGATTCGTTCCACAGCATATCCAATGGAGACGAGGATCCTGTTGAAAAGGAAGAATCTGGTAATAGAGGAATGGGGGCTTTAAGATACTTCTAGGCGTGGGCCTTATAGGATTCATCGCTCATGGTATAATGAGCGCATTTTGATTGATACGTATGAGACTGGTAAAGTGTTCACATTGTGATATGCCTGTGTTTTGCCTGGCTGAAGCTCAGAGCAGCTTTTGGAATTCATTGTTGAGTTACACTGTGTAGAGTCTACAGCTCAACAACAATCAGTTCCAAAAGCTGCTCTGATATACTGCTAGTTTGATATAATATATAGTATTAATGACGTATTATTCTTCGACACATACCATACTGACCTATAGAGGGATATACAATCTGGTATTAGAAGTGAGGCCTTCTACTGGAGGATACAGCGTTATCGTATATAATAATAGTAGATAATTATAGTAGTATTGAATCAATACGATCAATGACTTATTACTATCAGTAGTAATAAATCACTAATTATAAGAAAGTAGTTATAAGTCTTATATAAGTTATAAGAACTTATTATACCAAGTTTTATATAATCCCACCGCTTTCTAGTTTGGAGATCTCATCGCCTTGTAGGGTCTCCCCAAGGGGAAGCGTTAATTCCTGATAATAGTAGCCAACTATCGAGAGAATCAATAGAAGTATCGATGACCAAGTTGGAGGAGTCATTGGCTGAAGCACGGAGGGAAAATCATAGGTAGAGTGACAGGTGGGAAAGTTTATGAAGAGTACTTTGGAGGAAACTTAATAAAATTGGTTCTCAGTGGATTTCATTTGAAGTGGGAGTTTCCGATATCCCACAATGATACATGTTTTCAAAAAGGATTTTGAAATGTAATAGATTTCCCACTTTCCCACTTCTGCGTTGTTTGGAGAGGAGGCGACATTATTTCCCAATTCGGAAGGTTATTCGTATAATCATTATTTAAAGTGCTAAATTGTAGCCATAATGGGTACATTCAAGGAACACTACTCAATGGGAGGCTTGTACGTAATGGGAGACATTTGTCGGAAATCCAGTACGTTTCGAGGTTGTAGAAGTAAGTTCAACTTTGGAGCATCTTTTTGCATGCCCTTCTACTTCATTTTTCCTCATAACAGCTGACTTACACTTAGATGGTCGGATTTGGTCGATAAAGCTGTGAAGGTTGAAGATAGGATGTCTCGGCGAAGTGAAATGCCGGATAGGCAGGGTAGATGGGAAACCGTGAAGAGATATTTGGTACTAGGAGTCTCGGGAAGGCCCGGCTTGTTGCATATTATAGCTCGAGCAAGATCACTAGCTTCTCCGTGAATAGTCCTTATTGGCAACTTACCGGTGTATGATTGATGTCTGTAATCCTGTTGCTATATAATCTCTGTCTGTATCCAGAGTTGGTACTATTTCTGTACAGTTTTCTAACCTCAACCATATGATGCTTGTTCTAAATGCGTATAGAAAGTAGTGAATATCACTACGCTCACGGAGCTTGTTTCACCATGCACGGCATGACCTAGCTGTGCAGAATACAGAAAGCAATTATTCCAGTCATTATCGACTTATTGTTAAGAATGTTGAGGTGCTCTTCATCGTTATCGTTTAGTGATGATATAATGTGTAGTACCAGTTTTATAGTGGAGAGAGCCGTGTAGCCTCCTGCCTGTATGTTAAATGTTTACAGTAACTATTGATAGTGGAAATGTTGTTGTAACGTGTGTGAATGGTATCATAGTTATTTGATGACCAGTGATAGTCTTAGGAATTCGGGGATCGGGTGACGTCAATATTGCGCATGCGTGCGTGACAGATAAATTGAACGAATTCCTTGCCATTAAATTCATAAATTTAGTCTCATCTCGGACTTGTATTAATTTCATGATATTATTGCATATAACTGATGGCTATCAGACTCGGGGCACAGTATAAAATTAATCTTAACCCGAAATACCCGTTTTTTAGCAGGGTATAATATTTTCATGTATGTATGATATGGTATTTTAGTTTACTGTCTATGATACAGTAACGTTTACACTCGTCCGAGGTGTATCGGGAATATGTGCCTTTTTGAGTGGAATCATTATAATTGGACAGGTAAAAAGGGATGCATATTACTAGTAGTGTCCACGGTTCTAGACTTACCTTAAATACTCATTTTGGTGTTATTGCTCGTAAGTAGTATATCTAAAGATATAGATGTAGATAAGATATTTATGTATTATCGTACGTTTCTATGATATTATAATGTCTAATATATTTTACTCATGATGTAGAATCCATTTAGGCTGTCAGATGGCGGATAACCACCGTCGCCTTGAAAAGTGCGTTTTGCGTCCTTATTCGCATTTAGGCTTTCTTGCTGCTTGTCTTTGATATCGATAAGAACGATCACCAGCTGGTTCTCGATGGAAATGCTGACGGAACTTGTCGATAATCTTCTGTTTGCGCCAATTCAAGCTTCATTTTCAGGCTACTCAGTTTTGGTCCTGGAGGTGGCTCAGTCTATTAGGAGTTGGTTACGACCGGATTGCTTGGGTGCTAGGGATTGCTGAAAGTAGGTCATCAACCACATGGATGACTAAGTCGGTAGGCAATGCAAATTTCCAGCTTTTTTGTGTGGGGAAATCTTACAATACCCATGCTTGTGGAGCATGATGATTTTCTGAACATTGTCTCGTTGGCACAGAATTATGAGTGCATCCAGTGAACTTCGTTAACTGGGCTGGGTGGTTTGAAGGGGGCTTCCACAGGTCATGGGTGGATAATTGGACTTAATTCTCCACTTTTAACTTCTTTATGTTCATAGATTTTGAAAATCCAAGAGCATAAGAAATGGGAAGAAGTGAAACTGATTTTTCTCTTCCTTTCAGGCGAAGGTCTCTCTCCATTGAAAGCCACGACGATCCTTCAGTTGGCAGCTGGCGCACCGTTCCTTTATGTGGTCGGTTGTTCTTATTGGTCACTTTTTAAAATAAAAGTTAGTGGAGCTTATGGGCTATATACTCATCACCATACTGACACGTAAGTTCGCGTAGGGAGCGGTATCCACGGAACACTACCATTGGAAATATCTTACCATAGTGACTGGCACATTTCAGCGGATCTACCGAATCCGAAGTCCGTTCTCATCTAGGATGCGTCCGCTTCTTGAGTGAGTGTCAGTTTCGAGCCTAACACGGCTATGGAATAATTTCTGCTGGGTGGTGGCCTATTTAAGACATCAGTCACCGAAATGAATTCCGAATATTCGAATATCGATCCTCGGATTTGGTGAGTTCGATTGGGTCGATTGGCTTCAACAGCGGCTCATAATATGAAGTAGATTTAATCATAACATTATAATGTAGTACGCTATATCGTTCCCATACAACTAAGCAACGAACCATGTGCAACACGGGCTCACAATGGGGGGAGCCTCCCAGTCGAAGTGGGTTTCGTCGTTTGGTAAGAAGCAGCTGCTTGCCTACGATAGTCACTTCCGCCGTATGAAAAAGCTAAACGCTGAGGATAATCTTTTCAGGAGAGGCGGATTGCTCGTCAAGAGCCTCTTGACAAGAGGGGCTCATTAATATTGAGCCAATATTCTCTCTCCACTTCGTGGTGTGCCTCGATACCAGACACAGCGAGAATACTTGTATGGACCAGAGCACTTCGGGGAGCCAGAACAGTCGTGCGAGCTCAAGGCAAGCACGCGCAGTATTCTCCGTGCGCTTCGCACTCGGTGGTCAATGACTGCGCAGCTGCGCGGGAGCATGCAACGCATATTTTTGCGAATATGAGTGGCCTGTACCAGTGAAGCAACCTCACCTCCGACGGTGAGATGCACGCTACCGCAGTTAGGCCTGTCAGGCCCACCAGTCGGCACATGACCGTCGAAGGGGCTCGCAGCGAGCCTTTTACATGGGGCATTCGATGGAATGCAAGCCCAAATAGCTCGTTGTGAATCGAGTCCTGGTACCGTGCATCCTCTATCTCCAATCGCAGTGCGACTTAATAACTTCCGGAGAGTACTCGATGTGCTTGTGCACCTAATTGGTCCAGACGTTAAGTCTTGTGTATTCGATATGAAGGGAACCCCAGTCGAGGAAGTGTGGCCTTCTCCATTTTGGCTGCCAACTATCTCAAGTTGGCAGCTCTTAAGCTGCGGACGTGAATAGATGATGCAATCAGGAGATAGTGTTTTTCACGTGGTGCTCTCCCGCATCCTTGTGAAAAGCTCCTGTGAACCTGAGAACTACTTACCTAAACCTGAAACTCGTCACTAAGTTTCCGCGCTTCGTTCTGAGTTTCACACTCGAGTTGATATATGAGTATTATAGTTGTCGTGATCATCGTATCATAGTTTATGATGATGATTGGTGTGGGGTGTACAATCTAGTGAAGTGAAAATTCACAGTTGTTAAGGGAGGACTGCATAGCAAATATACATTTTCATAGATGATTTTTAGCACGGCATATTGGTATAATTCATAAGTAGAAATTATAAATATATATAATTTTCTCATTTATTATTGATAATATTGCTTTTGGATTCACCTTCATTATTTATCCATGTTACATGAACGGTGCATCTTTCCTCAGAATATCTCTACTATGGTGTTCATCAATGGTGGCACGTTTAAGCTTTCCGCTAGCTTATAACTATCTAAGGCTATTACGGATACCTGATACCGATACGACATATGGTAAGAGGGTCTTGTGATGGCTTGCCACACATTAACCGATCCCCGGATCATTGATCGATGGTGGGAAAAGAAAATTTTAAGATTTTTCCAGAAAATTGTGGGATATTTTTACGCTGCATTGAGGAGGGGATCTTATTAAAAGAAGCGATGAGGTAATTTTGGAGGTCCACCAAGGAAGCCAGACAGATATATTAAAGTTCTTGGTTCAATCGACTATGTGACATAATTTCGTGTTCAGGTCGCTTGTTCGGTCGGCCGATCTCCGCAGCTCCCATAATTGGTGATGGTTTTGTTACATACTTTCCTCTGCTTGTCCTGGTAAGTATCGGAGCATTGCAGAATATTTGCGGAAGTAGGCAGAAGTATGGGAATTGCGATCGTATTTCTCCTCTGATACACTCGTCAAGTGCTTCCTAAGTGGGCCTCCTATTTCGCATTTTAAAATATGTAACGAAGTTAAGATTGAAGTATCGAACTCGTGGTAGACGGTGATAGCGTATGTTGCCAGTCGACAGTCTAGGCTGGAATAACAACGTGTATGGGTGAATTATTGCCATTAATCTATAGCTGTTTCAGCTTTACTACAATTCGAACCAAACTGCTATGCAAATTCGCTTGAATTTGATTTTGTACGCAACTTCGCGAAACTCGAAAGACGTCCCAATCCCAAGTAGAGGTTCGATGTAAGATGGGATTGTCGTCGTGTCAGGTGTTGGCGGTGCTTCAACTGACTAATATGTATCAGAAGGTCATTACTTGGCTGGGCCTGCAAGATGTGTTGGAATTCGAGGACAGTGGGATGAAGCATGATGAAGCGGTTGTGGATGAGGTATCTTTGGCAATAGTCATTCGAAAGTGTGGATCGATTTGCTTTTTCGGGTATCATAGAAATGTAGAACTTGCGTCCGAAGCGGGACGCCGAGTGATATCGGGTCGGCCGCTATAGAGAGTGGTGTCTCAAAAAGATACCGGCAGTATTACGTGTACTGTACAATTTGTACGCTAGAGTTGGGCAGGATTCATACTGTACAAACATAAAGCGTGAACAATTCTATGCCTAAATTCAGACCTTAGTTCATCGACTTTCGCGTGACTATCAACGTTCATTAGGATTTAATTTATTCGTGAAATTGAAGATACTAGTCTCGCATTGCAAAGAATCGTGATACACGTAACGAGGGCAACCCAGGAGCTACCTGGTGGGGTCTTGAGGATCTAAAAGGACGATGCCTATTAGGCATGGAATCGTTCTTTTAGAGGCTTTTTAGTAAAAACCGTAAAAACTTTTCACGGGGTTCATAGCACGTAAGTCAGAAGTTCTAGGCATTGCGTTAAGAGTGCACCACTCATAAGTTAAGTCCAAGTGCACACCCGAATGGGGGCCGGATGAAGCCCTGATGCCCAAGCTCTCATCGACCGGTTTCTGGTATGTTTATCGAAAGCAAAGCTTGTCTGCTTATTTAGGGGCAAAGACTTATCAAACTGGAACGGTTAAAACGAGATATTCCGCCAGTTGACCTTTATGGAAATATCGAAGAAGATGATCTCAGGTGGTTATTCAAGCCAAAGCGTGTTTAACTTAGGTTTGTTTCGGGTTTTGGTAGTTCTACGTCGGCCTGTTAGGTATCTACGTGCAATGCCATGATATGTATTTAGTCTCTTATTGACACAAGTTTTTGGTTTACCAAATCTGCTAAAAGCTCCTCGTCTTTCGTGATGAATTTTTTTCCAAATGAGTAAAGTAAAATTGGTGCATCCCTTATCATCCTTTCTACTTTGGAAGTATATGCTTTCTCCAGCACAAATCTCGATGACTGAGTCGATCTGCTGAGGATTGCTATTCCTTATTATTTCTTCCTCACCATACATCTCGTTGTCATTCGTTCATTTAGCATTGTGGTTTATATAACATGCAGGATAATAAGGGCATAGATCCCTCTATTTGTTGCCTATTACTGTATTGGCCATTCCTGTATAGTATGTACACTAGTATCATATGCCAATGAAGATGCACCCGTTGTTGCCCACTATAACACATTTCTACTGCTTGCAGGTTACAGCTGTCACAATCGTTATTGAAGGAGGGCACGGATAGTAGAACGTGAAAGAGAGAAGAGTTCGTTGAATTTGCTTGCTACTGTCTACTCGTCTTTTTTGTGGTGTTTACTTTCTGGAAGCTTTGCCTGTCGGTTGCTCAAGGGTATTATTAAAGATATAATAAGCTTCTCGAATTCATCGCCGCCGTGAGCAACTTTCTTTCACTATGAAGGAATCCTCAAAGTGTAATGCTTCACACAGTGCCAGTAGGTTGAAGAGCCGGGTTTCGGGTTCGCCATATTTCCGGGTTTGTGTAGTCGTTTCTTATTATAATGCCACGACGCCCTCTCTTAGTTTTGGAAGGTACCGAGGTGGACCAAACCGTATCTGGAACTTGGAGCATGTAAGAATGATTACGCTTTCTTCATCCACAAAAAGTCCAATATTATATTATTTACCAAAACCCACCAAAAGGCCCATAAGGGGACCGTCTAATGGATCCAAGCCTCAGCAGCCACCTGTCACAGAGGCTCATGAAGGCACCGCACCTTTCCGTCTGTTTAGAGGCAAGATCGTAAGCCCTAAACAACGTTAACGAACGAGGGACCAGTTAGACGTTAACCGCAACGTTAAGCAGTTAATATTTAATTAAATATATATAATAATTAACTATTATATGCAAACATTTGATGCATATAATATTATACATACTTCAGTCTTATTTAGTATTATCAGCAGTCTCAGCAGTATGGATGAACGCGTACCGCTGCTTCTATTTTTACAAATTTTCGAGGTTGAATAATTATCTTCGCCATTCGCCATTCTACGAACTTTACGGTCAAGTTTTCCGCGTTTCATTTCCCGAGTTGGCCGAGTCTTGTTTTTATTTTATCCTTCCTTCAGCGCTGATGATGGTACTCTATGTCACAAACAAACAGGCATTTCGATTGGTCAAAATGGTCTGAAGGACGGCCAACGAGAGTTCAGTATCGACCCTGAAGACATCGAGGTAAGGAATCAACCCGAATTCTAATTTTGCATGGAGTGATTTGTCATTGATATTTTGCTTGTTTGGGAGCTAGTTTGGGAGCAGGCTCGAATCGCAGAGTAAAAGGTTCGGGTAGATTTCTGAGATAAGGTTCTCGACCTCCGTTCAACGGGGAATACTTTTCAACAATTTTGGTTAATTTTCAAATTTAAAACAGTTTCCTTTCAATTCGCGGTAAAGTAGCGCACTCATTTCCCGTGTCAGTAGTGCCTTGAATTCACTCCCTTCTGACGGCATTCCATGAACTCTTTGAGATATCCAACTTCAACTTAATAAGCTCCTGAGGCCTGCAGCATCGCTTCGTTCGTCGCTAAGTCGATAACCATATATCTTGTCGAATTTGATCTTCTCTCCCCGCTCAGCGAGTCCTCCTACGGGAGCAATTGAATATTCGATTATAGCCTTTGTTGTTGTTTTTCAGGTGGATGATGATGATTGCATTCTGGGTCGAGGGGCATGTGGTATAGTCACCAAGGCCGTCCATGCCCGAACAGGTGAGACCAAACTTATTACCTTCGAAAGCTGTATCGAAATGTACAGTTTATCATCACCTTGGAGGTTGAGGCCATTCTGCTAGTGCCTTGCGATTCGATTGTTTTAGTATGAACGCCATAGGCTAGGCTTGAACTTTTAATTGGCTCTCGACGGTCAACTTATAGGGAAGCTTCGGGGATGGTAAATGGATGAATGTCAAGTGCGACTGTCTTCGCTGTGCTAGAGCACAGTTACAACGCTCGCTCGTAAGTATGCACCGTACTCCTATTCGATGAGCATGTTTTCTATTCGACGAGTCCCTACTACGCACGATAAGCTATAACCATTTTGCTGTCTCTGGGTTGTGCATAGTTGGGAATTCCATCAAGGAAGAAGAATGCGCACTGTGCCCTCCTAGTGTTGATGATGAGCAATTTTCTAGGTACTTGGCTCGCCATTAAAGCAGTGCGCGTTGAAGATAAGGAGAAGCGAGCTCAGTTAATGACGGACATTCAGGCAGGAATCTTTCGAGTGCGCAAAGATACGCTCGGTATTCAGGCACTTATCATGGCGCAAAAATGCGAGTTTTTGGTTCAGCTTTATGCAGCGTATGTCCACAAAGCAAGCGGATGCGTAAGCTGATCGATTCGCTTCATCTGCAGGTATCGAAGTAGGTTCATGTAGCACTGGAATTAATGGACCGAGGGTCGCTGGAGGACTTTACTAAAAAGATTCCTGGAAAAGTGTGGCCAGAGCGAATGCTAGCAATAGCAATGTGGCAGACGGTGGAGGGTATCAGGTAGATTAAGATATCTAAGTCGCGGTATTTCGACTTAGGCATTTACATTGTCATCATGCTTTACATAGAGATATCAAACCTGGTAACATTTTAATCAATAGTCGAGGTCAGGTGAGTTGGATGAAGGAAGACTGCGTCGCGGAAGTTCGGTAAATTTTTAATAAATTTCGAGGAATGGCGAATTTTCCTGGAAAAAATAATACAATACGAAATGGCTCGTAGATTTTCTAGCGTTCCGATCGACCTGATGTGGTAGAATTTTTCCCAGTTGGGACTCGGTGATCGGCATACCCGCACAGATATCTTTAGGTCAAACTAACCGACTTTGGAATTGCAAAGAATTTGAATACAACAGTTGGATTATGTAACACTTTCGTCGGTATGAATCCGTTGCCCATTTCTCTTCATTAGTGTGTCTGTCAAGGTACGGCCACCTATATGTCGCCTGAGCGTGCAATAGGGCAGGATTATACGTATCCGGCTGATATATGGTGAGGAAAGTATCGAACATGTGTTCGCATGGGGGAAGAGGAAATTCGAAAAAATTTTTTAAAAAAATCTTTCCGGTCGATTTGCGCTAAGGAGTGCATCGCTGTTGACATTGAATGGAGTGAGCTGAAGATACAGCTCCCGAGGCGCTCAGTTAATGAAGGGTTATTGTAACTTGCTCAACTTGATGCGATGTCGTCTGCCTCGGGGATAAAATGCATTACGCGAACAGCGCTTGTCCGGTCTCTCTAGTGTCTAAGTGTCGCCCTACCTAGCCGAGGGAGCATGCGCATGTTAGGCTATCGTAAATCCTTCCTCAGGATGTCTAAGCCAGTGAAATTCTTGGAAAAATATGTTTTTTATTTTTTGGCCAGCGAGTCATCTTGCCTTACGGAAGTGTGTTCCTGGAGTTCCAATAGTTGTTTTTGGTGGAGAGTTGGCAAAATAAATAATGGGAGGGAAAGACCCACCGGATGGATCCCTCTCGGGCACAAGGTCCCATGTTATGACTCTGTACTGATTCCGGCAGGTCAGTTGGTATGGTGGTGTACGAGCTGGCTACCGGGCGATATCCATTCAGCTCTATCAACTCCTTCCCAGCGCTTTTTGATTGGCTATGCAACAAAGACCCGCCGAGTCTTGACTCACATTTGTGATACATCCTCTTTACCATCACCTTCAGCGCCACTCTCAGGTTTTCCCCCGAACTGTGCGAATTTGTCTCGCAGACTTTGGTGAAGGACCCGGGCTCCCGAGCGAGCGCAGATGATCTACTGAAAGGATCCTGGCTGGGCCCAATCGCATCAGTAAGGCAAAACTCAAGAAAGGTCGTCATGCGATTCTCATTAGGGCGATCACGAAGCTGTGAGACGCGAATTGAGCGAATGGATGGCTTCGATTCTATCAAGTGGGGATACAACACATTTATAGTTGTTCCCGACGACAGGCGCAGCGAATTTTGTGCCAAAGCAGCCCAATTACCCCTTATTGCGTTTTCTATTATTAATTTAACCGTATTATTGTAAGTCTATATTTTTGAGTGCGCGGTTCCTCTGGCGTGGTTTTGGAGTGCCAACTAAAGTTGTGTCGCCTTAACACATGGTTTAGTCTTGTGTTTGACGCGGCCTACGAGAGCGGGCTGGGGATCGTGGCTGGAAAGTTGGTAACAGCATCTGCATGGAGGGTAAATGAATTATAGCTCCCTCGGCCACAGCAGCAATGTGAAGCGCTATATTCGAATTTTATGGACTACTATATAAAAAATAGAAGCATTAAATATTAGTATTATAAAGGAAATTGTATAGATACGTGAATTGAAGTATGTAGTAATATATTAATAATAGCGCAAATTAGAAATATGAGAGCAGATCGATCCGGAAAATCGAATTAGCATGAGAGCATTGCAATGAAGATACATTCAGCAAAGGGAAGGGGATGAGGGGCGTGACGATATGATTTTTCGGCTTCACGTGCCGCCAACATGTCCGCAAACACCTTATTTTGAGGAACTTCCTGAGAGTATCTCGGAGACTTAACTCAAGCTCGTCGTAGGAAAAGGTTTGGACTAGGGCGAATGCCTTAACTTGCCTAGACACCTCAAAAATCGGGCATATTTTTATTAGGCTTTATTATCATCACGTTATAATTTACTTATTAGGGATTGTAGGCCTGATAGGGTGTTATTTGTGGAAGTAGGAAGTGCTGTTTTCGGGTGGATGGTGACCTTGCAAAGTTGTTGCCTTCCGTGGGACCCATAATGCTTTCACTGCCTTTGGCATCGCGGAAGGACTCACTTGATCCGGAATTATGCGACAATCCAATCGAGAGCGACGAGGATACCGGCAAACTAGCTGAATCTGATGAAGAGCGGATACGTGTTGCTCACAAGAATGCAATTAGGAACAATCGAGCAGTATCATCAGATTGCACCGAGTCAACCGAGGTGCGCCGGCGGTTATCTGATAAATCAGTGTTGTTCCACAACTCAACGGGAGTCTCCTTTTACAGTGCGGAAACTCCTGGTAGGACTGTCCTTAGCACGAGCATGCCTACTAAAACGTTCGATGGAAAGTCGGAATCGGTACATGTCGAAAGACGACGATGCCTTTCTGAGGACATACAAGAACTGCTGCGTGCGACAAAGAGAATGACGGTACCTCGGAGTCATGATGCTTCGATTCGAGTATCTCCTAGAGCGAAGATCTACGATCCTGCTATGGCGCTGAGGCATGCGGTAGAGAGGATGAGACGTTATAGCGAGTAAAAGATTTGTAAGTTCTGCGATATACACATTGTTGATTCGATCTTGTACACTTTACTATTTCATAAACTAGTCGGCTCGCATAATTCGTATCCTTGTTAGCCGCAATCTGATGATAAATATGAATAAGGCATAATGTTAGAAGTTCCTTAGAATAATTGTCCAGTCGAAGTGCAGCACTGTGTCGAGTTGACATCTTCGTTTTGGCAAACTTAAGTCACTTAGCGCAAGGGGATTAGGTTCGGCCCGCATATGGGCTTAGTTTGATAGTAATGAAGAATCGGGAGATATTAACTGTACGGGACGACTTTCAGTAGTAACTGAAAACCCGTAGAGGATCTAGGCTTAGGGGTTGTTCTAGATGATGGTGTGGCGTCGTTAGACGGATGAGGTGTAGAGGGAGTTGAGTCACTTATCGAATCATGAGGGATCGCGGCCAAAACCGAGATAGCTCTACATCGCATTTAGTTCAGAACTCGTGAACAAGAACTCTAGAGCAGGTATGACAGTTTCAGGCCTTGTCCTCCCCGGACGGCACACAAGTATTTTAGGGCGCAGCGCTATCATTGATTAGCGGAGCGAAGCGTTTCATGAATATCGTTTTTGTGATTTAGCTGGTTACTTGATGAGTGTCGACTCTTCCTCCTCCTCTGCTGGTACTACCTTTGCTTTATGGAACTTGATTATACGGCCACCAAGGCGAGAATATGATGTCGATTCTTTGGGACCGAAAAGATTCAAACTGCATGGTAAGTAAAGAAACAGCTAGAATCTATGTGGACGGGAATGGAGTGATGGAAAACTGTTCAGATGATATGACATGCCGAATTTAATTGGTTGATCTTGTATGATCAATGTTAATAGTATAGCGGCTTCTGAGCAACTGGTGTTCTTTGGAATCCTTTTATTAGGGGATCTTGAGATAATGAAATGATCGGAAATTGAGAAGTGACTCTTATTAATTTACTGCAAGGCTGGCCCTGCATTGGCAGTATAAATATAAAATACAAATTTCACCCATTATTAAGTATTATACTTATTATATTCCTGATCGTAATACTGTTATGTCGCTATTCGACAAATACGTCACTTTCTGTTGGTCGACATTTTTGCATGTACTCTTATGAGCTTTTATTTTACTCCTACTAGACTGGTCAAGTCCGCCAAACGATATGCTAATAAAATAATATATTTAGATGACGATGGCTCCTCCTTCTCAGGCGTTACCTGTCAACGAGATGATTTCACCGTGGAATCCGCTCGAGATCATCGTCTTTGTTGCTCCTTATTTGTCCCTCGAGGGTTGAGGGATGATAACGTCTCCTATCCCTGCGTGGTTTATATGCACGGAAATGCAGGCTGTCGATTGGAGGCGCTGCCGTTGGTAGGATTTGAACCGGGGGCCTTCTGATTGGAAGGCAGGTCCCTCTCCTCCTTCCGCTGGGGATCGCGCTATGTTGCTTTGACTTTGCTGGTTGTGGTCTATCGGATGGGGAATACGTATCGTTGGGGTATTATGAATGTGAAGATCTTCACAGCGTGGTGGAGCATTTGAGGAAGCTGCCGAGTGTTGGCGTTATTGCACTTTGGGGAAGGTAATGATGAGGGGATAGGAGTAAAGGGAAATGGAATGAATAGAATAGCTTATTATTATTGAGTATTAGCCCTGTAATAATCTAATACTTATCTCACTGAACAAGCTATCATATAAGCTTAGTCCTTCACCGTTTTTGATCTGGAAGTGCTTACATTGTTATGACCAAAGCTATGTCTAGGCGACCGTCATGCTACTGTATAATACCGGGGTCCTTATTTGGCAGCTTTGTCCGAAGGTTTAATGAACGCGATCAATCTCCGGCAATCGGCTTGGTTGGTGATGATACAGTACCATACAATATCACTCCCTGGTCGGGTGGTGGAAGATGCACTAAAACCCGTATTCTTAAGCTTCATTAGAAATATTGCTGTGTTGTCTGCATACGGAAGTTTCGGAATGGGAATAGCAGATCAACAAGACAGCAATGGCCATATCGATTCTCAGATCAATGGGAGCGGTGACGGCGTTGCTGTACGCATCTACTCATCATGACCTTGCTGGCGTCGTCGTCGACTCCCCATTTTCTAATTTGGTGAAGTTAATACAGGAATTGGCAGTATCGGAATATGTTGGCTTGAAGGTAGCATTATCCTCAATACGGGCAGGTGTTCATTTGGTTCCGTCCTACTTGAATTGATGGCACACAGAGGACGCTTATGAAATATTTTATAGAAAAGGATTGAGCCTCGAATAGAAAACCCGAAACCCGAAAACCCGAATGTAGAACATCTTGCTAGTTTGAAAAGCGTTACACTTCGAGGCTTCTCCAACGCTTCCGACGGCAATGCACTCGCGTGACTTATTATATATCTCCGATAGACGAAAGTGAACACGACAAACCCCTCCCCTGCTCGAGGGCCGTGTGTTTAGGTGCCAAGTTGGTTGCTTAACGGTATGTTATCAGTAGTGTCGATGATTGTGAAGCAAAAGGCGGATTTCGATGTCTATGATGTGTCACCAATCGACTGTGTGAAGGAGGTGAATGATGATGGTGGTGGGTTGATATGGTTCTACTGGCTACGGGATTGGATTTGATGGCATTTCGAATGGGTAAAGTTATCTGAATAGCTGTTGTCGCGGATTAATTGACCTTTTATAATGAAATAGTATTCTTAACAATTGATAAGCACCAAATAATGGATATTACTAAATTATTTGACTATATCAAACTGCATTTACTGCATCAGTTCGTCCGCTCTATCAGGCTCATCTTCCATGCATATTTCTATGCGCATCGTCGGATACATTTGTACCACCACATCACTCGAGAGAGCTCTATGATGGCTATGGTGGAGAGGATAAAGTGATGATACAACTCGTGGGAGATCATAACACACCGAGGAGATTGGAGGATATGAAGCATGCTGCGACGTATCTTTGCACGTGCGAAAGATTCATAATAGGTCGACTTGATGACCATTGATCGATTTAGGTGTTTTCTTACTGGTGTGTCATTTCGTGATTGTGCAGAGACGTTGGGATGGAGTGAAGAAGCGGGGTTGGCGTCGAATACGTGGATGGCTCTGGAGCAGCAGCAGCCGATAGACGAACCATTTGCATCTGCCTGTGAAGCTTGTAAGGCCCTCTGCGAGTAAGGGATCGGTTTCTGATGAATTTCAATTTGAATCTGAAATCTCCAGGTGGGAAGACTGCAGGGTGCAAAGATGTCGATTAATGCAACGAGATGACGGTTCGATTCCGTCGACCATATACGCATCATTGCAACTACCTTCGAAGAGAGGGGGTGGAGGACTTTGTGTGGTGAGACACAAAATGGCAAATAATAATCGCTTCGCTCCGCTAGACTGAATTTCATTGACTACTTTGCTCCGCTTGATTTTTGTTAGGTTTTGAGAGGGAAGTCTGGAGGAATGAAGACTTTGTTTTGTCTGATTATTCCTCATCACGAGCGGAGCGATGCAGGCTTCGACGATTGTCAACAGCTTTATCTTTTAGAGAAAGATACCAATTCCGTAGGCATTCGTGAAATAGCGCACGCTGAGTTGCGCACTGTGAAGATTCCTGAAGATTCTTCCACCGAGGTGGGGCATGTTCAACTGGAAGTGTATTGATGAGCATTTCAGTTGGGATACAGTGGATGCCCTCAACCACTGTTGGTTTGTCTAGCATGGTCCCCTCTACCAGAGGGCTGTTGCACTTTGAGCCTCCTGATTGATGGCTCACCACTGGTCTCTTGTGAGAGAGCAGATGACATTCAAGCAACCCGAGCGACGTGCTGGTCATTTGTGGTGAGTTGCGCATGCGTGCAAATATGAAATCGGTCAAGTTTGTAGGTTAATGAGTGTATAGACGATTTGTGTCGATGTTGTGTCTGTCTTGATATGGCCTTCAGACCATATGAAGAGGGGGAGCGATGGCAAGACGACGACGATACTGGTGCAGGAGGGCAAGCGAATTCGATAAGAGATAGCGAACAGCTCATTGGTGACGAGCTGCTTCTTTGTGAAATTGCGAGCGAAGCGAGGGCGGAGCGAAGCAGGAAGTTCATTACCGTTGCTGAGACCCCGTCGACCAGCGGTTCGCGAAGTGGCGTATCGTTCGAGGAGGAGGACTTCCCTGAGATTGAATCAGTCGATATGCGAATGAATACGAATCAGTGTTGTATCGTCATGTGAATGTTTTGTATCCCCATTAGCATTTAGTCGTTGACTTCGTTGTTGTGTGTATTCCATCGGCATGAATCTGGTGAGTGTTTCGACCCCGAATTCGGTGATGAGTTTTCGGAGAGGGTTTTCCAGTTGAGCTATAGGAAAACGCTTATTTCGGCGGGTGGGGAGAGCGACAGTTATATAGACGAAATAATAATGAATCTTCAATAAGTATTGTGTACGGTGCAGTTGTGAAAGCGTATGCATTTCCAGTGGTATAAATCGATATGAGGTAATGAGGCCTCTGAGCCTCTATCGTTCGTATTTCCCCAATGCGAGGAGTTTAACGAAAATAATTTTGAAAGTTTGGATAATATTAAATTACTATTTATAATATATTTTCTGAGATTTCGTTGCGTGTGCTGGGGAAGAGTAAAAGAGACTAACAACTGTTGTGTCATAGGAAATAAGTCCGAAGATGCCTAGTTGAAAGAGTCTATACTAGAGATGACATACTAGTTATTTTTCGAGCATAGTTTAACAGACTCTAGCAACGCCGCGGTTTGAAGCCCTGAAAACTCGTCACCAAGTTCCCACAGGAAGACACTGTTTGATTCTCCAGGATGTGAAAATCGCTATTTAGACATCTAAAATAGGAAAGATATTTCAGCAATGCTATAGGTTCATCGCTTATTTCCAGGGGAACTTTGCATACATAACGGCGCGCTCATTTTGTTTAGCATTGAGTTCTTATTCAGTTGTTGTTGTTCACTACCCTGTTTTTCTTCTTCCTCTACTACTGGCTATGAATATTCTGGGCTACTCGTTAAGCGAAGTTGCGATTATCTTCGCTAATTTCACATGCAATGTTGCATTGGTAAACTCAGTGAAGTATATCCAATATACATTACATTATCCATATCCACTTCTAATAAGTGCAATGCATATGATATTTTCATGGCTAGCATGTGGTATATATGTTAAATTTAATGTACCTGCATTAAGAGAATATACATTTGTACGTTATATGAAAGAAGTATTTCCAGTAGCTGGTATGGCTAGTTTAAGTATTGGTTGCGGTAATATGGCACTTAAATATATATTCCCATCATTTCATGAATTATTACAACAAACAAGTCCAGCAGCACAAGTATTGGTATGCGTACTTATTTATCATCAAAAATATAATCTACCAACATATCTATCAATGATACCTATCTGTGGTGGTGCTATTATGTGTTCTGGTGGCGAGGTTAACTTTAATGCCATTGGTGTATTCTTCTCTATCTCCACTGTCATTACCAGAGCCCTCAAGAACACTATGCAATCTCGATTAATGACTACCTCATTTACCAGCATCGAACTACTTTACGTGCTTGCTCCTGCAAACCTGTTCTTCTTCCTCACCGGCTCATTTATCTTTGAGGGCGTCTTTGAGCCTGTCAGACAGCTCATCTCCACACCACACGCTCTGGTGGCAGTGCTAATATCTGCGCTCCTTGCGTGCACTTACAATCTGTTGGCCTTCAAGATGTTGCAAGTTCTGTCACCAGTAGGCGCTATGGTTGTACACACCCTCAAGACGCCAGCAACTTTGGTGGTCTCCACTCTTTTATTTGGTAATAAAATCGGTTTCTTGCAGGTGGTCGGTTTTGTTATCATCACTGTTGGTGTTTATTACTACAAGAATTACGGTAAAGAGATCAAGCCCGATGATTACCAAAAAATCAACTACAAGACCGGAGGCGATCCTGACGAGTTCGACCTTGAAATGGCGGACCGTAGGGAGTCTCCTCGGAACTAAAGCGCCACTGCAATCATCCGTTCTCGTTTGCTGCCGCTCTGTAAATAGTCTATTCTACCGTAATGCAACGTTGCCCTGCTGTAGCTCCGGCAACGAAGCATGTGATGGTTACGATTGTTGTCGCAAAGGTTGTTGCGCACACGTGCAAGTTTAGAATAAGATTTGTAGCTTATATCCTTTGGAAAGTATCGGTATGCTGTCGTTGTTGGTACCAATAATATTTCTCTACTATAATGATATGATTTTTGTTATCATCGGCATCAGTATCGGTGAAAGTCACCAGCGAGGGCGCAACAAGAGGCTAGCTTCGGTAGCGGGGTGCTTATTCGGGTACCGTTCATCGGAGGGGGACAGAGTTTGTGTCGGTTTTATCATGAAGAGGTGTGATGGGAAGTACGGATAGCACAAATGAGTTGGAGTGGTCCGAAAAATTGTTAAAAGAATGCAATTCTCGGCTCCTGAGCAAAGTGCGCAAACTGCTACTTGGTCGTTGCTCGAGCACCGTATTTAATTCCAGTGCAAAAAAGGAAATGACCTCTACTGCGTGTGGAGCGCTGTGGTTTTGTGGAGCATGTTCCGAGGCTCCGGTTGCGGCTAGACGGATGGTGTTGAAGGTAGACCTCCGAGACTAGGGGCTCTGGGAGAACATTGAAAACGCACTAATTTTCAAAGCTTGACGTTGCGCGACAGGTGGTAGTGGATTTGTCCAAGTTAGGTGGATGAGCTTGTCGTGGGGCTAACTGATTATACTCGAAATGCATGCGACGTTCGATGGTGTGTTGTCAGTTTTAATATTATTATTATGGTGGTCCTTGGTTACACTGTTGCCGAGCTTGGAATCATTCTAGCATGCTTCACATGTAACTTATCATTGGTAAACTCAGTGAAGTATATCCAATATACATTACATTATCCATATCCACTTCTAATAAGTGCAATGCATATGATATTTTCATGGCTAGCATGTGGTATATATGTTAAATTTAATGTACCTGCATTAAGAGAATATACATTTGTACGTTATATGAAAGAAGTATTTCCAGTAGCTGGTATGGCTAGTTTAAGTATTGGTTGCGGTAATATGGCACTTAAATATATATTCCCATCATTTCATGAATTATTACAACAAACAAGTCCAGCAGCACAAGTATTGGTATGCGTACTTATTTATCATCAAAAATATAATCTACCAACATATCTATCAATGATACCTATCTGTGGTGGTGCTATTATGTGTTCTGGTGGCGAGGTTAACTTTAATGCCATTGGTGTATTCTTCTCTATCGGTGCGGTTATTACACGCGCTTTGAAGAACACTATGCAAGCCCACCTTATGACGGTATCTTTCTCCACCATAGAGCTCCTCTTCGTCCTTGCTCCAGCAAATCTTTTCTTCTTCATGGCCGCCTCGATAATATCTGAGGGCCCAATCGAGCCGATAGGGAATCTCTTGAAGTCGCCCGGTGCATTTATCGCTGTTATCGCCTCGTCAGTGCTGGCCTGTTCGTATAACTTATTGGCATTCAAAATGCTGCAGGTCTTATCGCCTGTCGGGGCGATGGTTGTTCACACGTTAAAGACACCGGCAATGCTGCTCATATCCTTCATGCTATTTGGTAACCAAATTGGTATTATGCAAATTATAGGGTTTATTGTTATTACTGTTGGCGTTCATTATTATAAGAAGTATGGGAAGGAAATTAAAGATGATGATTATGTTGTCGTCGGCAGCAGCAGTCCGAAGGGCAAGAGGGAGCTCGATGAGTTCGACCTGGAAGGCAATCACGATGCGGAAGTTAAATCTGTTTCCAGCGACCTAGACGACAGTATCTGAGAGCAAGGTTCTTTCGACTCGTATTATTTCTACAACTGACGATGTAAACTGCCCAGTTGATGTTAGCGGCAGCCATTAGCTTATCTGCAGTAGGATATGATAGTCTTGGGTTTATAAGTTGCTGAATGAAAGTGACCTCAAAACGATTAGCAGCGGGTTTCGGTTACATCTGAGCTGGCGACTGAATTCGTGCAGGGAGGAGGACGAAGTAGTTCACGGCATTGATTTGACACCAGTTGCTTTGGCACAGTTGAGATGCGTAACTGTGAACTGGGGAAAACCATTGTATGTAGAGTTGGTAAATCAAGTTGTGTGCGGAGGTTGACCATTCTGAGCTGGAACGTGGAATTTATCTCCATTGTATAAGTCCGAATGAGTTGGTAAAAACTGCGCCTTTGTCCATTGTGGAAGGTCGGTGATGTCCGATTGCTAATATGATTAAAGCAAACTGCTCGGTGTGCAAGTGTCAAGGCTGCTTTTAGACTACTTGAACCATCTATTTGATGGTCGAGCGTCGACTACCAGTTGAGAGCGAGGTGAAGTCATTAGCTTCGGGAAAGGGAAATATAAAGGAGAATGATGACGCTGCACTAGATGTGATTGTGGCCATGATAGTAGATGGATTCCGGGAAAATACCAGACATCTGCAGGATATAGAGCGGAGGGTAAGCGATGGCTGCATGGCTGCACCAGTGTACTGTGGAGGGGCGATGCCGTTTTTTGGGAAATGAAGCGAAGCGACATGCTGGGAGATTCCAAGAGGCTGCTGTGCATCTTCTCAAATCTGTCTGCATAGGCAGACTTCCACAGTGGAGACAAAGCCTTAGCGAGCCGAACCAACACCGAACGTGAATACATCGCATATGACTGTACCCGGTTTCACTAAGCGGGCGGTTGTTGATCTCTTTGAGCTTATTAGTCATAGAAGTTATCGATACTGTTATTGCTTGCAGATTCGGAGCGGCACAAATACCGCGCCACGTGCAGTTGTAGGAGCATCGCTTTTGCTTTTGAAGCCGTCGGTAATACTATGTCCCATTGTGATAGCGAAGCGTGTGCTCTGGTTCTTAGTGCTCCCACGGTCATCATCACCATGATGATGGTGATGATCCTATAGGAAGGAAGGTGGATGAGTTGCTAGAGCCCGAGAGCCTTCGGGAGATGGTTCCAGCAATCATCAGGAGCTGCACGGATGTTTATACCAAGGTGTGGATATGGGACCTGCTGCTGCTGCTGCTGCCTGAGATCGAGGATACTGGCTTCTCTCCGATCATATGATAGATTAGCGAATCTGTGTTACTAAATGATTCGACCTGCATTACTTGACCTGTATGACCTGCACTAGATG
This sequence comes from Perkinsus chesapeaki, assembly GCA_013115145.1. NCBI lineage: Eukaryota > Perkinsozoa > Perkinsida > Perkinsidae > Perkinsus > Perkinsus chesapeaki. Next base: position 61,180 of record JAAPAO010000113.1, read on the forward strand.
TTGGGGGAACTATTTGCTCCAAGTTGTGTTGATTCTTCAGAAATTACTTTTCACTACGCTTTCATCTGCCAGGCTTATACGTAGGTATCAAAAAAGGCGAAGGATGATGGCGAGACTATGCCGCCGGAGGTCCAGTCTTACGTTCGTCGGGAGTGTTTGCTGAACTCGACGAAGCAAGAAATTGTTAGCAGAGCAAAGAAGTGGTTACAAAGTAGTGAATAGGGTATCAGGCTGGGACATTAATAAGTCCCTTATCCTGCTGTGGGGGGATTAATAAGTGCAATGAAAGGCAATCTGGCCAAGGGCTTCATGAAATTGCGGAGCGAGCGAAGTCAAATATATCTAAGCGTGTATGTGGTACACATAATGTGTAGCAAGGGGAGTGATATTGTCAATCGAGTCTATAGAATTGCTTGTCCTACCTCACCAATACATAACGTATGTTGAGTAATTTCAAATCTAGTAATTTAGTAGACTAGTTCGGTGCTGATCGGTATGATATCACCTCAACTTGGGCGTGCTTCAATGTTGGCCGGGATTCGGTCCACAGAGCTTGGATTGGTGATTTAGGTCATAACCAGTCCGCGTCGACAGAAGGAGGAACATATGCAAACCCGCTGGCTTTGAAGACAGCACCTGTACCAACACATATGTCAACATTTGGCAGTTGTGCAAGTTTTGTAGGTATGCGAGGTGGATGGCTCTCACCCCCTCAACCGACTGAGCTCGGACACTATACGATCATTGATGGAAAGAGGCTGGGCTGTTCAGGACGGGTAAGGAAGTTGCTTGGTGATTCGGAGACAGTTGTTGGCAGCAGATTCGTGCCGATCGCGGAAGTTGGGAAGATACGAAAAGAGATAGAGCTACTGGAGTTTGATGGGCACTTTGATGAGGTGTATGGTCAGAGTGTTGTTGGGATTCGTAACGATAAGATATGCTATCCGAAGTATGCTGGTAAGCAATTAAGTGGAGGCACTTAAGCGTCTGCGCTTCGAAGAGCTGCTGCTTGTGAGTCTATCCGCAGGAATGTGTAGGAAGAAGGATCTGCCAGAAACTCAATGTTACACTGCGTGTCGACCGCTCCTTCTTTCTCCTTGGATGGTTGCCGTTGTGCTTGCTTATCGCAGGGGTTCCAGGGATTGGTACACAGCTTTGCTTGAGGGACAGAAACTATTCATGGTGTGCACTAAGCTTTTACACGAAGCTTTGTAAAGAATCTGTGCGTAGTAGAATGGAAAGCATGAAATACGTTCCATTCGGTTCAACTATACGAACTGTCTTCTCGATGACTCTTAGAATCCATAATCATCACCACGCACGTGTAGGTTAGAACTGTACTGTAGTGACTGCAGAGCAAGCCGGCGACACCTGAATCGGCTAGGTCTCCTCTTTCTGATAGAAAGTTTCTATTCTCTGATGGAGTGCTCTGAGAGGGCTGTGAAAAATAGGAGGACAGCGACACTAAGCTTCATACTTCCATTGCGGCGCTCCCAGTCTATGAGCTTGTCGATCCGACAATTCATCGGTCCTTCCTGATGTACACTTTTCAAGGATGAATACCTTCTCGGAGGAGCTGTGAGAAGTTGATCAATATTCGTGCAGTACCAAGACGTTGACCGAATGTTTGAATTTTCAGCTTGGTCACTGCCGGTTTCCCAGTCTTTGTTAAGTGACGTTTTAATCTCCCTCAGAGTTGGACGTAGAACTTTATCAGCACCTGCGATGGTTGATGGCTGAGAGGTTACAAGATTTACCATTTGAGCTCAATGCTAAGATATCTGGAGAACGCAAAATCTTATTGCAGGCTCGAACGCAGGTGACCTATAGGGGGACAATTTGCACAATCACCCGCCGCCGCCGCCCGACGCAGCAGCAGCACTATCGATTTAGGTTTTCCATTGGAGTAGTTAGACTCTTTTCCTCTTGTTGGACGCGGTCATTAGGGGCGCCGATAAAGCGGGCTTCATACCATTGGATAGTATATTATTATTAATATTTATTAACTAGTATCTTATATAGTTACTATAATGAGATATATTAATCAATACGCTTATAATACCAAGTTCGTTTTCATTTTTGGAATATCTAATCTTATCTTCTTCCCTACTTTTAATGTCAGACTCGCCCTACTTACCTTGGGATTTCGTCGTCGGGTTTCCTTCCTCAATAGTCGGTCTCTGGTGTTCAGATTCAAGTAGGCATTTATGCAGCTAAAGGCGGTTACTATAAAAAGCACCTGGATGGAGGGTATAACGATAAAGATGTTGGTCGGGCATTTTCAGCAGTGGTGTACGTGAACTCTGACGGCACATATTCGGGGTAAGCCTGTGGGAATCAAATGTCACGAACGAAGGGATATCATGGGCAATGGAACATATTATATGAGATTCGTAAATGCGTTGTTGTTAATACTCACCCGCACTAGGAGCACACTGTAAAAGGTTTATTGTTGATTTATATATATTTTATAGCATATGGATGAAGTGTTGATGGTTATAATGATATCTCAGAAGGAGGCATACAATACCTATGCTTATCACTGATCGAGTGATAACAGATAATCTCGATAACTTATGGTAAATTCTGTCTAACTCGCAAGAGTATCTACAAGTAAAACTATACCTTTTACCGTGCGAGTCAGTTGACAAATGTCAAAGGAACAATACTAGTGATGTTACTTCCGAGAATGGCAATATGTGATACGTAGTGTTCATTCTCGCGGTGTCAAACTTGGACCCGATAAATCGAGGCGGTGTCAAACTTGGACCCGATAAATCGAGGCGGTGTCAAAGAAGAATACGTATTGTCAATATTGGCAGGGGCATCACTGATATTGTCGCTTGGACATTTGTCAACTGTCGACTTGCGCGGGAAAAGGTGTAAACCCGTTATCTGTCAGAGGAACATCAACCGACTTGTTAAATTGAATGAGTTATCTATCTATCATTTCATGTTGTATTATTCTGGTTTTTGGTAACTAATCAGTACTTCTTCAATTGTCCTTGATCAGCGGTCATGTACTAGTATGGGTATTGAGTGATTCAAGTGGTATTATTAGTGATGTATCTATTTCAGTGATGGCAGCAGCAGCAGTAATGATGATGACGGTGGAGAGCTGGTGCTGTACGATAAGGCTGACTCTGATAAAGTGAGTACTACGGAATTCTACCTTTCTGTCTGCTCAACGTATAAATTCTGAAACTTGAGATTGGTGCCAGAGCAGAGGGTCAGAGAGGAGCACCGAATGTTGTGCCTGGAAGGGATGCATTCTCAATCCGCTCTAGGATCACATTTTCGAAAACGATTACAATCATATCGACAGACCAGGAGCAACTTGTGACACTCGGGGAATTGACCGGCGAGGCTAAACTGACGTCTGTGTATGACTCCAAGCCCTTCGCTTGTTGAAATTGAGCTCGTGACCCATAAGAGCCTGCGTGAAACTGAAGACAAAAACAGACACGAAAGTTCGCCGGCCAGGCGACTCCGTATCGCGGGGAGGTGAAAGAGTTAATGAGGTCGGATAAAAGAGAGATGTAGCCGGTTGGCCAAATCGAAAATTCTAGTTTTACTTGTGTAGAGTACATTTGATCCACATTACCATGTGCAGGTTCTGACGAAGATACCTCCTGTTGGTGGGCGACTGGTCTTATACAACTCCCGTGATGTCCCACACGAGATACTTCCAACGTCCTGCAGGTGTGGTGAAAGGCGTATAGCTGTCACAGCTTTCTTGACGGGTCCCGATATGAGCAGGAAATGATTTCTGATCCCACTGGTGGCTTTGAGTTTGCAGAACCGCCTCGGTGACGGTTAACCGTAAAAATTTCTGGCGGAGATGTCGCAGTTGTCCTGGCAGTTTTTACTGCTGGGAGATGCAATATTGAACGGGAACGAGTGTCTTACCGAATAATTATAAATTAAATAACTGAACTCGATATAGTGAAAGAAAAATCGAAAAGGATCGGTAGGTCATATAACTTTGTAAGGGGTTTATTATCTTACCAGCCGACCATCGACTGGTAGTAGCATGAAGAAAGGATGCACAGTGGGATACCACACCCACACATTCGAAGAACTATTCGAGCTCATTGTCGAGGTCGGAGGCAACGCAGAGCTCGTTTGAACTCGAAGTGGCGTCACTTTTGTAAAGTTCAGTTCTTTATGATAAAATTGAGGGGAAGAAATCTTTACAAGGCCGCCGCTACTCGAGCTCGACGAGCTCGCTATCCTGACCCGACAGAAGTCTCAGTCGCCGAACTGTCGGCGCGTGCTAAAGGAGTAGAGCCTGTACTGGCTCGACCGTGGGTACATGTATATGATACTAGTACGGAGAGCGCTCCTTGGTTGGGGGAAGATAATGTAAGGTTGACGCCGGGGGAGTCTCTGGTTTTAGTAATAGAAGTGATACATTACTAATGTCTAATTTATATATTATATTTATACACATGTCTTTATTATAACTATTAAATTACGAATATTGATACTTATATGAATAGGAGCCTTAAGGGTTAAGGCTGGTCCTTCCTGTTAAGCCTTGGTCTTCTCCTGGGGGTATCCGGCTGTAATAGGCCACAAGCTCTACATAGAAGTCGTACACCGGAATCAAACGTGGACTTATGTTTATATATCGAACCTATAATAAGCTTGCCGCGGACCGTAGTGTCGTGATAAGTAAAGTTTGAACGATGAGTACGGTCATTTTTCTCGCTCGCCCTCGCGATGAAACGGCTGGGAGTTTTGTCATGAAAATTATACCAATCGATTCCCCTTGTCTTATAGCTATATCCTTGAAGGTTTCAGCCAATTTTGATCACTCTAACGCGAAATATTCAATTTTAATCAACTTGCCCAACAAACGCGAACGCACTGTAATCGTATTCAATAACACAGGAGCAAGCATTATAAAGCAAACAAAGGAAGAATATTAAGATGTTTATTTCAGATGGTGTATGCTCGGGAATTGTTCTCGAGGAAGGTTGTTGGATATCCTTTAATTGGTCTTTGGAATGTCGAACGAAAGTCGGCTAATAATGCACATAGGACACCTGCTGTGGTAAGTTTAAATTTCTGACCATCTGAGCAAACGGTCATTAGTGGCTTCAAAATTGGTATGATTTGGGCTTGTGGGGACTTGGGTGATTCTGCTGAATGTGCCTAGTTGCCGGGTAGATCGTCCCGGATGATCGGAAGTTTTTCGTTGAACGGGTATGGTTTTTCAGGTAATCTGCGGGCGATCTAACGTTGGCAAATCCACGCTTATTAATGAGATCCTGTACGGTCGCCAATTTGATCAGAATAAGTATCGCGTTCGAATGTCGTCCCAAAATATAACTCATGCGCCTGTATCGAACAAAGCTGGCAGAACTCGACATATCTTTCGATTTGACCTCGGCGATCGGCTACGCATTGTGGATTTGCCAGGTAGGGGGGGAGATGAAGTTGAGCTAATAAGAATCTTTAGGCTACGGCTTTGCTGAGGTCGAGGGGAGTGTTCGAGATGAATGGGCGACCTTGATTGAAAGATACCTTCAAGTGGCTGGTGAAGAATCTGGCCAACTTCAGCGTGCAATCAGTTTGGTATGGTTGGGCCTTGGAGCGGTTGATGGTGACTTCATTATTGTTTAGATTGATGCCAGAAGGGGAGCTAAGGGCTTGGATAGAGCATTGTGGGACATGTTACAGGATAAACGGATACCATTCCAGGTGAGGGGAACAACAGCAGTGTTGTCCTAAGGACGGTAAATATGTGACATCATTTGCAGCATAACTAATATGCGTAACTAAATAAGAGCTACAGCTGGAAACTGAACAAAAGTTGGACTATTCAATTGAGTTGGCGTTTAGCTCTCATATTCACTCGATACTTCGTTACTCGCTCGTTACTTGCCACCCATCACACCGGTCGATACAGTTATAAGGGCATCTAGCACCCCAATAACAACTCAGAGGGCTCCTCTTAGTCACATGACCGTTTACGATCCGGAAAGTGTTATGCAGTTTAACTCTTTAACGCCAAGAAATCTGGGTCTAGTCGCAAGACTGAAGCAGCAATGCTCTAAACCATTATGGATACTGCGCCGCACTTTACTGGTGTGTCATTGTGCTCCGATACGACACGACTTCGGTAACTGGACTAGTAGCATCTGAGATGAGCACTGAAGCGCCTATTTCTAAGGGTTCCGCATGGCTTTGGATTTTGTACTCCTTTAGGATGACACTTAATACCAAAGTAGCCATTCCCGACGAAACAACTTGATTTCGTAATAACGTGGTTGCCAGTTCTTTTGCATTCCGGCCGGGAATGCTTTTGTTGTCTTTCCCGAAGTGCTGCTCTTCAGGTGGTTCTGACCAAGGTTGATTTGGTCCGTAATGTCTACGAGCTCCACGATATGATCGAACAGATTGTTGCTAGTTTACAAGTAGTGACTTGTTATTTTCGTATTGCTATCGTAGCTTCGGTGCAGGAATACGACCGTGAAATTGTATGGCCATATGTGCATTCTGTATCGAGTTTAGAGAAACACGGTATGAACGATCTGCTGCTCAGTTTGTCAGCGATCGCGAAAGACTTCGAGATGGTTAATAAAGTTCGTATGGCATCTGGTGGGAAATGACACATGTTTCTGATTCAGCAAGTTTTGTGTTAACTGAGTTGTCGATGAGGGAATCGCCGCGGTGACGTCCTTATTGAGAACTTATTACTCACTGTGGAGATATAACATAAATCATTCCGGTAAATACTTTCCTATTCGGAGAGAGAATGTCGAGTGTATTCCCTTGTCTGGTTGCATATTTCTTTATGAACTTCCTGACTGTCTTTGACGCACTACCGTAAGAGTTAGGATTGCCGCGAATCCGAGCGCACCGAGTGCATTGTTTTGGGGAGTTAAATTGTAGTGGATTTTTGTTCTAACCGTTAAGTATGATATGACAGGTTGGACTATACGCCTGTGGCTGCAGGACCGGAAAATTTCCGTAAATTTTTTCCATCCCTCAGCATTGGAGAGTGTACTTGCTACTACCAATCGAGGAGAGGAGTTCTAGTATTCGCGGACACTCCAGCAGGTTATCTACGTCTTGATGTCGGAGAAGCCTGGCAGCGGCGGTGGTGGTCCGAAGAAGCAATGGGGTGTCAGCCCTGCGGTGTCATTGAGCAAGCCTGGAGCTAAAGACGTGGCTGCAACTGAAGTGATGAACGAGGTGAGTTGTTCAGGAATGGTGGTTGATGGTGGGAGCGGAGGAGGGCAAACTTATTTGTAGTACAAATATAAGTACAAGTACAAAGTATACAAGTGTAACTTATATACGTATACGTATATATGTAGTACAAAGGTTAACTTGTATGTAGCCCTCTTAATCCGGAAAGATTCTCTTGAGGCATTCTCAAACACTGTCGGCATTTTTGAGGCTAAAATTTACATATAGCAATCCCGAAATACTAGATCCCACGCGAGTGAATCATATTGCAGCAACGAGTGATATACCTGTTATGAAATAGTGGGATACTGCAATATCGATTTCAGGTCCTAGTAGCCGAGGCTCCGCAAGCCAGTGAGGAGGAGCGGCAATTGCACAAGACTGTCTTCTCATTAATGTCAGAGTAGGCCCGACGAACCATCGCTTAACTCCGTCGAATGCCATCATTCAGACTTGTGAGTGAATGGGGTAGGGAGTATGCATTTTCATCTGGTCTGGAGGAGAAAGGCTGTCACTGCGAGCTTATGGCCATCGGCAGTGCAAGGCTTGGATTGCAGGATCCTTCCAGCGATATCGATTGTGTCGTCGTCGCTGGTCATTTGGTAGGTCCGTAAACTTCTGCAGTGTTTTCAATATTTGCCTTCAGATTTCTCGAGATGCATTTTTCAAGCTGTTTCCAGTGAAGCTCTCCGAGCGGAATGATATAACCAATTTGAATCCTGTGAGTGTCTGTGCCAGCTCTGAGACTTATTCGCGAAATGAACTATGTCAAATAAATCCCTTTGGAGGTCACCTCAAATTATGCTGAAAAATTGCGGAATTTTCTGAAAATTTTATCTCGTCGTTGAATTAGTGGCCTCCTCAACGAAGTTCGACTTTATTTTGTAAAACTGAGGTTGGTTAGTCAGGTTCCTCAAGCCGCGGTTCCTGTTATTAAAATGAAATGCATGGATGTCGATGTCGACGTCTTATTCTGTGGCCTTGCGCATCCCATGGGTAACAAACTCGCTCTCCAGCAGCAGCATCAGCATCTGTCTCAGCATCCTTTTCTTACCTTCAGATGGCCCACTAGATCCCTCAGATGACACCATTCTCTGCGATATGGATGAGAAGTCAGCGCGTAGCATCAACGGCGTTAGAGTGTCTGATGCTATCAAAGCCAGCGTCCCCAACTTTGACAATTTCTTAGGTCAGTCGGTCGGTGCTCCTCTCTAGTTGACTTGGTCACGTTCAGGTGCTTTGAGGTTGATTAGAGGTTGGGCTAGGCGACGTGGCGTTTATAGCAATGCACTTGGGTGAGCCTCGTACGGACTCTACCATCAATCGGAGCTACATTACTACTTCAAATCCTGCGGGGCTTCGCTTGTGGCTCATTCCCACACGCGACTTGTGTGGCAGGAGTGAGCTCGCATGGGTGGGTTCCCTCCGCCGGGGATTTCTTCGCGGAACCGATACTGAGTTCGTTTTTGCCGATTTTGGGTTTATTGGGAATCTGGGATTGCCACAAAATGACCGCTCATCCCAACTGATAAGTATAACTAGGCCGTTTCGGTCATCAAACCTCGATGTTGAACCAGGAAACTCCTTGCGACGTTGTTGTTGTTTGCGGCCAATTTCCCATTTTTCTATCAGATATCTCGGTGGAGTTAGTTGGGCCATCCTGGTAGCTCGAATATGCCAGCTTTTCCCACACATGTGCTCCTCTCAACTCGTAGTTCGTTTTTTCCGTAAGTTGTACTCGTACCGTGCGGAGTAGCAGTTCCCCTCTTATAGGTGTGTATTCTCGCTGGAACTGGGATCCCTCTGAAGGGGCTGTTGTATTGAAGCACTCGGAGCAGAGGAGTGGAGCTGGCTATCAGCATCATAGGGTTTGGTAAGCAGCATCTCCACTGTTTTAATATGCATCTTCCCTTCTGCAATTGAGATATCTGTTTATGAAACGGCTGATCGATTTAGTGTCACTTTTCGATATGAGTCACTGTATATTTCTCGTGCTTTGAATCTCACTCTACAACACTCAGAATTAAGTGATGAATTTAGGGTTTATAGAAATCAGTAAAATAATGGTTTACTAAATTTTAACTGATCACTCTGTTGTGTTGCGTCCGGCCGCCGTGAGTGCGAATACCCTCCTTTATATCCAGATATGTTAACACATAAAGTAACTTCACTTTTTTCGAGGACCTATTCACGGCTCAACCAACATTCGTTGATGAGCGCACAACAGGTTGCCTATTAGGTGTCCCCCGCCGAAGAGGACAGGGGGCGAGCAAGCCTTCCTCCCGGCGGTTTCGCCCATGGCCGTGATCACACCGGCCTACCCGTCGATGAACTCGACATTCGGCGTCACGGGGACGACGATGACGACTTTAAAAATGGAGTTAGAGTGAGTTTTCTCATCTGCTTCATCGGGGTGATTAGTTTCTGATCAGGCGAGGCGCGCAGATTATCTCCGCGAAAGGCGTTGATCTTAGCAGGCGAAAGAATTGGGAATCGTTAATCGATCCTTTTCATTTCTTCGATTACCAAAAGGGAGGCTACAAGCAGTTCTTGCAGGTGAGGCATCGGTGCCTGGCGGCCCCAGGGTTCTTCCTGAGGGCAAAAATTTTTTAAAAACTACTATCAATGGCCAGAATACTCTTTCCGCCGCAGTAGCAAGCCGACCTGTCGAATTCGGAAAGCGCAACTGGCAGTAAATTATTCTTCGAGAACTCAGCTCGTTTCTGAGGACTCTTAACTTGCTTTTGGTGACTCTCGAGGTGTATTTTTGTTAACAAGTTTCATTATTCAGATCGAGGTAGTGGGAGCATCCGCTTTAAGCCACAAATCTGCAGAAGGTTTGGTCAACTCTAAAATCAAACCATTATTGATGAAGAAGATGCCCGAAGTGGCGGCCGAAGACAACAGTAAAGTAAATACTTTGCCGTATAAGATGGTTTTGAAAATGGGCGTTCAGGTCCCTTACAGAGCTTGGACGGGAGCCATCCCTTTGGAGGACCCCACCAAGGAGTATCCTTATTGCTCTGCTCTGTTCGTGGGCCTGTCTATTCCAACCGGTATCGATTTACGACCTGCGGTGCGGGAATTCATGGAGAGGCTTGGAGCTGAATTAGCCGCTCAGATGCCCGAGTAGGTCTTTTCGTTGTGGAACGCCGATATTGAGTTCATTCCCAGATACAAGGCGGGCGGCATGTTCGATGTGAGAGTCAGACACGTCACCCTCGCATCGTTACCGGACGCTGTGAAGGGCGATTCAGTAAAAAGAAAAGTTGAACTTCTACCAGATGATGACAATGTTAATAAGAAGGCGAAATTGACGTGAAAAAGATGTTGTTGAGTTGTGAATTAAAACACGATTAGCTACTCTGAAATGTTCGGAGATGTTTGAAGGATAACGATTCGAACCACAAGCCTTGTGGCACAAGGTCGTCAACCTCTTGTCATCCTCGTGTGAAGCCAAGAACATATAGACAGTACAGCTATTAATACAGAGCAAATTACGTTTCAAGCAACTTGGGTTTCACTGGTCTTGATAGGCAAGGAATCTTATGATATTATTTTTACCCCACTTGGGTGCTTGACGCAAATCTCAGATGCAAGCCTAAGGGACCTTACCATAAGATTACCTTACGGAATCTTGAGCAACTCACACGAGCTGCAACCGTCGCGCTAGTGTGAAGGAGGTGTTGGAAAAGCACTCAAACACCCACGGGCCACGGGCAGTACACATGGCCCATGGTGGCATGATGCGTGAACCTGAAACAGTAAGATACCGCGAGCAATGCCAGTAAAGGTTGGGCAGATATCGATATGTTTAATATCGCTTGATGTAATTTACCTGTACATTTTTCAACTACCATTACCACTGTCTTTATCATGCAGTAATTGTGCATTCCATCCTAATGCTCCCTCGAGCTACTCTATTTGCTCTCGTGACGATCATCGATGTGTCGTAAAGTGGAAGCAGCAAGCGTCCTTGTAATTATGGTGGCCGTGCACCTGGTGGTTGTGGCGTTCAAGGGCCTTCGATAGTTGTACAAACTCTGATTGGGGTACTTACTGCAAGGTGTGGCTCGATGTGCCTGTGTACTTCGGTATTATCAAGAAGGCCGATGGCAGCTTATGCTTCGACTCTGTTGACGATGATTGTGAAGGTGACGCTTACTTGTGTGATGTGAAAACTACGGAGCCTCCTACTGAGACCACCGAGGCTCCTAATGAGACCACCGACGCTCCTACTGAGACCACCGACGCTCCTACTGAGACCAGTGACGCTCCTACTGAGACCACCGACGCTCCTACTGAGACCAGTGACGCTCCTACTGAGACCACCGACGCTCCTACTGAGACCACCGACGCTCCTACTGAGACCACCGACGCTCCTACTGAGACCAGTGACGCTCCTACTGAGACCACCGACGCTCCTA